>JABFPM010001554.1:0-19790 GCA_022817325.1 Idris sp. 1 HC-2018
GCGACTTCGGGTATAAGTATTTAAACGTTATCTTGGTCTTGGGGAACTCTAAGTTAGTGACAAGAAGTGACTTATAAAAGAACGAAGATGGTTAATGAAGTTTAGTTTTTTTAAAAAGACTAGAAATCTTTTTCTATTATTAAATCTATAATTAAATATATAATTGTGATTTCATTTCACTTAAAAAAATTAGCAGCGTTAGCATTAGCCGATGTACAAGACACTCTAATTTACGACATATCTTAAATTCAGACATTTTCATTGTGATTCAAAATCTCATCATCTTTTAAAGAAAGGAGTTTTGGATAAATTTTGCAGTTCAGATTTGATAATATATTTTGAACTATTTTTTAGGTGCAATATCCTCAGAGCAAGTGCTGCAAGATGAGTATGGTACGAGATATACCTCCGGTGTCAGGTTCAATTATCTGGGTCAAACAGATTGACTATCAATTGACCATGTACCTGAAAAGAGTCGAGGATGTTTTAGGTAGAGGATCATTTAAGTTTTAAAAAATCGATATCATTTAATAGGAATTAAATTACCTCCTACATTTTTTGTTGTCAATTTTGTTGACATTGAAAAAGTTTGTATAATCAATGATTTTCCCTTGAACTCTATCTTCTTAAACAAAAACATTTGTTGAATTATCAAAAAGTTTAATTAACATAGTTTAAGAAACCATAAAAAATAAAATTATAGTTGATAAAAATATATAAAAGATTACATTGATCATTTGGATATTAGGAAAAGGATGGGAGAACTACATCGAAGGTCAAAAATTAAAAGCTGACGGCGACAGTTTTCGAATGAAACTCTCAACCCAAGAAATATTCGACGACTGGTCGAGAAAAGTTCAACAACGAAACATCGGAGTGACTGGTCGAATTTTCACCATCGAAAGTGCACGTTCTCGTTCTGGACGTGGAAACGTGCTCAAACTCAAAGTTAACTTTTTGCCAGAAATCATCACCCTGGCGAAGGAAGTGAGGAACCTGAAAAATCTTGGCTTCAGAGTGCCCCTGACCATTGTCAACAAAGCACACCAGGCCAACCAGCTGTACCCTTTTGCAATCAGTTTGATTGAGAGCATTCGAACCTACGAAAGAACCCTGGAAAAAGTAAGTATTTATTTGTTGTTTGAACTTTGTTTAATTTTTAAGATGAAATAAAAATTGTATTTCATCTTAGATATAATAAAATTTGCACTTTTTTGAAATAATATCACTTAGTTTAGTTTGCTTAAACTAGCAATTAATAAATTTTTTAATGAGAAGTTTAAAGTTTGGAAAATATAAATATAGAACAGAAAGTGCAGCATTTATAGGCAATCATGTCTAATCCCTGGGATCTCCGATATTTTTTAGCTAACCAATCGGAGCCCACACTGTCCCACGTTGAAGGTAGTCTAATATCGTACTTAGAAGAGATGCATTTTTCATCAATTAATGCTACTTTTCTAATGTTATTTACTATTTTATGTGGAAAGATATTTCGATAATCAAGCCTGTTCTTTGTTACATATACATTTTTAGTTGTAGAAGTGCTTTTACAAACATTTTCGTTTCAATCATTTTTAATTAAACTCAAATATTGTAATTATATACATGTTACAGATGGTTTTAAACATTTTTAATTTTAATAATAAGTTTTACATTTTTGAAAGAAGTTTAATTTTATTACAGTAATAACATTGATTGCATGCACTGTCCAAGAAAAATTAATTTTTATTTTTCAGAGAATCAGTTTCCACAGATTATATTTTGCTATTGAATGTGCATGTATATACGTAATATAATAAGATACAAATATTTAAGATTGTTTGATCAGAATTTTTTCTTTTAATTCTGACAAATAAGTGCTTTTTTCATTATAAATCCCAGTTTTGTTTTTTTTTCTTATAACAGTTAATTTTTGGTTAATAAAATATTTTATAGTATAATACTCTACTATATGTCTTCTCCTGCATAAACAAATTTCGAAAAAGAAAATTACTAAAAACTTTGAGTTATTAAAAAACTTGTTACTTTTCAGATTGAAGACAAAGCAAGCATTATGCCTCTAGTGGCAGGAATGCGAAAAGACGTTTTAAATTTGATTTCGGAGGTAAGTAAAATAAATTTAATAAAATTATAAAAAACTTAAAGAGTAATATTTAAAAGTAATATTTAAAATGCGAGAATTTCTTTGCAGAAATTCTAAGTGTTAAATTCTATTTAAAAATTAATTAAATAATTAAAAAAATTTTAAATTACATTTTAAAATATATCAAAATGTTTTCACTCAAAAAAGTACTCTTGTAACGAAAAACTACTTTAAACAGGGTTTCGCTCTCGTCTGGGAAAGTTACAAACTCGATCCCTACGTGCAACGTCTATCAGACGCCGTTGTGTCTTTCCAAGAAAAAGTCGAGGACCTTCTGGTGGTGGAAGAGCAACTAGACGTGGACGTGCGCTCCCTCGAGACATGTCCCTACTCCGCCAACACCTTTGCAGAGATTCTCACCAAGATCCAAAAGTCCGTGGACGAGCTGTCGCTGAAGAACTACTCTAACCTCCACATTTGGGTTGCACGTCTCAACGACGAGGTTGAAAAGAATATGGCAGCCAGACTGGAGGCCGGTGTAAAAGCCTGGACCGACGCTCTAACCGGTCAGAAGAAGGAAGTCGACCTTAGCATGGACACCGATGCACCAGTTCAACCGACTCACAAACCCGGGGGCGATCCCAAGATTATCAACCAGATCCACGAGGTTCGCATCACCAACCAGATGATGTACCTCTATCCCAGCATAGAAGACGCCAGATTCCAGATAGTCCAGCAGCTCTTCGCCTGGCAGGCCATCGTCACTTCCCAAGTTCGACTACAGAGTTCCAGGTACCAAGTTGGCCTGGACAGACCAGAATCTGGAACCTACAGGAACCTGTTAACAAAATTACCATCAGGAAAACAGTCCCTGGAGTCTGCCTACGATGCCATAGAATCCAAGATGAAGGAAATCGCTAACTACGTAGACCAGTGGCTCAGATACCAGGCTCTGTGGGATCTTCAGCCAGACAACCTTTATGGAAAACTGGGAGAAGATATCAACCTCTGGATGAAGTGTCTCAACGACATCAAGAAGTCTAGAACTACCTTTGATACTTCTGATACTAGAAGGGAATTTGGACCAGTCATCATTGACTTTGCCAAAGTGCAGAGCAAGGTTTCCTTGAAATACGACTCCTGGCACAAGGAAACTCTGGGTAAATTTGGAACTCTGCTTGGGAACGAGATGGCTAGTTTCCATGCCCAGGTTTCCAAGTCCAGAAGTGATCTGGAGCAGCAGACGATAGAAGTGGCTAGTACTTCAGATGCTGTGGGTTTCATCACTTATGTTCAGTCCCTCAAACGAAAAATGAAGGCTTGGGAGAGACTGGTGGAGGTTTATCGAGATGGTCAGAGGATTCTGGAGAGACAGAGGTTCCAGTTTCCCTCAACCTGGTTGCACGTGGACAACATAGAAGGTGAATGGGATGCCTTCAATGAAATTATCAAGAGGAAGGACAACAGCATCCAGACCCAAGTAGCTTCTCTACAGATGAAGATAGTTGCAGAAGACAAAGCTGTTGAGAGCAGAACAGCAGATTTCCTGAACGATTGGGAGAAAGGTAAACCTGTAGAAGGAAGTTTACGTCCAGACGATGCTTTGCAGCAACTCCAGCTCTTCGAAAGCAAGTATGCAAGATTGAAGGAGGAAAGAGACAACGTTGCTAAAGCAAAGGAGGCTCTGGAACTGCAGGAATCTGGAGGAGGAGTGTCTACTAATGAGGACAGGATGTCTGTGGTGTTTGAGGAACTGCAGGATCTTAGAGGAGTCTGGTCTGAGCTATCCAAAATCTGGACCCAGATAGACGAGACTAGAGAGAAACCCTGGCTTTCAGTCCAACCGAGAAAACTGAGGCAGCAGCTAGACGCGATGATGACCCAGCTGAAGGAACTCCCTGCCAGACTGAGACAGTACTCTTCCTATGAGTTTGTGAAGAAGATGTTGCAAAGTTATACCAAGGTGAACATGCTGATAGTGGAACTAAAATCAGACGCTTTGAAGGAACGTCATTGGAAGCAACTGACCAAACAGCTTAGAGTAAACTGGGTTCTGAGTGAACTTACCTTAGGTCAGGTTTGGGATGTGAATTTGCAGAAGAATGAGAGTGTGGTAAAGGACATCATCCTGGTGGCGCAGGGCGAGATGGCACTAGAGGAGTTCTTGAAGCAGGTTCGCGAGTTTTGGCAGACCTATGAGTTGGACCTGATCAACTATCAAAACAAGTGTAAGTTGATTCGAGGTTGGGACGACCTGTTCAACAAGGTAAAAGAACACATCAATTCCCTGGCTGCCATGAAGCTATCACCGTATTACAAGGTTTTCGAAGAAGAGGCTCTTACCTGGGAGGAAAAACTGAACAGGATAAACGCTCTATTCGACGTTTGGATTGACGTGCAGAGACGTTGGGTCTACCTGGAAGGTATCTTCTCTGGTAGTGCAGACATCAAAACTCTTCTGCCAGTGGAAACTTCGAGATTCCAGAGTATAAGTTCCGAGTTCTTGGGTCTGATGAAGAAGGTTTCAAAATCACCTATGGTCATGGATGTTCTGAACATTCCAGCAGTACAGAGGGCACTCGAACGTCTGGCAGATCTTCTTGGAAAGATTCAAAAAGCTCTTGGAGAGTACCTCGAAAGGGAACGAACATCCTTCCCCAGGTTCTACTTTGTGGGAGACGAGGATTTGCTGGAGATCATTGGTAACAGCAAAAACGTGGCACGACTGCAGAAGCACTTCAAAAAGATGTTCGCTGGAGTAGCTGCAATTATTTTAAATGAAAATAATACCATCATCAGAGGGATAGCTTCCAGGGAAGGTGAAGAGATCATTTTCAACAATCCAGTTTCCACAGTGGACCATCCCAAAATCAACGAGTGGCTGAGTCTGGTGGAGAAGGAGATGAGAGTCACCCTGGCATCAAGTCTAGCTAGGGCTGTCCACGATATCAAACAATTTAAGGAAGGTAACATCAACCCCAGAGCTTTTATGACCTGGTGCGACAACTACCAAGCCCAGATCATCGTTTTGGCTGCTCAAATCCTATGGTCTGAAGATGTAGAAGCTGCACTTCAAGAAGCTCAGTCTGACCCTGCGAAAAATCCCTTGGAAAGAGTGCTCAACCAAGTAGAGCTGACTTTGAACATTTTGGCAGACTCAGTGTTGCAGGAACAGCCAGCTTTAAGAAGAAAGAAATTGGAACATCTTATTAACGAATTTGTCCATAAAAGAACAGTTACCAGAAGACTCATTGCAAATAAAGTTTCGAACCCCAAAGCCTTTGAGTGGCTCTGCGAGATGAGGTTCTACTTCGACCCCAGACAGACCGAGGTTCTACAACAGCTGACTATCCATATGGCTAATGCCCAGTTCTTCTACGGGTTCGAGTATTTGGGAGTCCAGGACAGATTGGTTCAAACACCTTTAACTGATAGGTGTTATCTAACTATGACCCAGGCTCTGGAAGCCAGACTTGGAGGTTCACCTTTTGGACCTGCTGGTACCGGAAAAACCGAGTCGGTTAAGGCTCTGGGTCACCAGCTAGGACGGTTTGTCCTGGTCTTCAACTGTGACGAGACTTTTGACTTCCAAGTAAATTTTTTTGAGTTTTTCTTAAATTAAAAGTTGGGATAAGCAGAAGTCTAATGGTTTTTACTTTCAGGCTATGGGACGTATCTTTGTGGGACTTTGTCAAGTAGGAGCTTGGGGATGTTTCGACGAGTTCAATCGTCTGGAGGAACGCATGTTATCCGCGGTTTCCCAACAAGTACAAACCATACAAGAGGCTCTGAAGAGTCAGATGGAGGGCAAGAAAGAGGGAACATTGTCTGTAGAACTAGTGGGAAAACAAGTCAAAGTTTCCACAGACATGGCGATATTCATCACGATGAATCCTGGATATGCAGGACGTTCGAATTTACCTGACAATTTGAAAAAGTTGTTCAGATCTCTGGCTATGACTACTCCTGATAGACACCTCATTGCTGAGGTCATGCTTTTCAGTCAGGGCTTCAGAACTGCGGAGAAACTGGCGGGAAAAATTGTACCATTCTTTACGTAAGCTTATTTTATACTAGATTAGATAGGATTGTATATAATTCGTTGGTTTTTTAATTTTGTTTTTACTTTTCTTTAGACTTTGCGACGAACAGTTATCAAACCAGTCTCACTACGATTTCGGACTGCGTGCACTGAAATCCGTACTGATTTCTGCAGGAAATGTAAAACGCGACCGAATTCAAAAGCTTAAAGAAGGCAAACAGAGTCGCGGTGAAACTAATATTGACGAAGCCTCGATTGCGGAGAATCTACCGGAACAGGAGATACTTATACAGTCAGTGTGTGAAACTATGGTTCCAAAATTGGTCGCTGAGGATATTCCACTGCTTTTCAGTCTTCTGAATGACGTGTTCCCGAATGTTAATTACACTCGTGCTGAAATGAAAGGTTTGTTTAAAATTGGCTTTAAGTAAGAGAAAAAGAAACGTTGTTGGGAAATGTTAAATTATTATGTTCTATTGTTTGTAGGACTGAAGGAAGAAATCAGAAAAGTTTGTGCAGAAGACTACCTTGTTTGTGGTGAAGGCGACGAACAGGGTGGCGCGTGGCAAGAGAAGGTAAATGGGTTAATTTTTATTTAATAATTTAATTAAGAAAAAATGTGCCCTAAGAGTTGCCATAAAATAATATTTGTAGGTAAATATTTTAGGCTAGTTTTGGAATTGAATGTCATTCAGTTTTCATGCTATCTTGCACATAGTTATATTTTGAATAATGTTTTAAAGTAAACCTTTGTAGTTTGAATAAAATAAGCTAATTTTACTATGAATTTTCTAATCAAGTAAAAGAAAAATGTTAGTTAACATTAAACATGGCAAGGATCTAAGAAGTTTCTTAATTTTCAAACTAAATTATTTAAAATTTATTCGAAGTTATTACTAAATTATTAATTGAAAATAAATGTTGAAATTTGATTAAAAAAACTTGATGAAATAATTTTTCTATATTTATCTTACGCTTACTAAGGAATTGTATGGTGAAACCTGGTTGGAAAAGGTGAGATTATTAATTTCAAAGTAGGCGTTAAAAAAATTTCTTTTTTACAATGTACAATATTGTTTTCCTTGCATGTTAGGTATCAAAGAAGTATGGAATTTAAGTTCAGAAAATCAAAAAAAATATTTCTATTATTTATAGGTTTGCTTAAAAAAATTTTTTATGTTAATTTGGATATTTATTGCTTGTGTAGTTAATATTTTATATTGCTTTTATTTTATAAATTATTTATTCAACATTTTAATAATCATTGTCCCATTTCTTTATATTAATTTATACTCAAATGTATTATAAAATCAAATCAATTTATTCAAATTCATTATGAATACAATTTCTATTTCAAAAGTAACTAAATTATATCCTTTCTAGGAAAAAATAAAATAACAAATTTATTCAAATAAATTTCATGATTTATTATATTTATTTTGCTTTACATTATTTCTTTCGTGAATTTATACAATATTTTGTCAAAAATATATTACTTCTTTACATTTTTCTTTTTCGAATCTACGAAATATTTCGTCCAAATATATAACTTTTTTTGTCTTAGTTTAATTTTATAATCTAAAATATTGTATTTATAATCTCTAAATCCTTTTCACTCAAAAATGTCATCATTTTTTTCAAAACAATATCTGGTTTTAGAAAATCATTGAAAATGACCTGCAATAATTTATACCCTTGATCCAACAGTCCAGCTAAAACGTCACACTTTTTAATTAAACTCGAGTAATTCAGAAATCTTTTGTCAAAATCAACTTGACTCAATTCGTCCTTTATTTTGTCAACATTTACAAAACTCGCCACAATTTTCAACCTTTTTGTCAGCAAGTCAGAAAATCTTATATTTTGATCCCAACAAATCAACTCCCCCAATTTTTCTGCTTCCTTTTTACAGTCCTCTTCAAAATTGTTTAGTTCATCCAAACACAAAGTTTTTAAATTTTCCTCATTTACCAATTTCAGTATTTTCAACTTGATCAAATGTTTGAGCATGATATCAACTACTTTTCGAAGATGAGATTTTTTTGATATTGTTTCCACCAATTTCAAATCAGGATAAAAAATTGTATCATTTTCAAGAATAGTTTTCAAGTTTTCTGTATTACAGAAAATTTACAAGAAACTATTTTCCACAGAAACTGCCACTAAAAGAAATCCAAATTTATCGTTATCTTTTGCATCCATATCAGCTCCATTTTGATACAAAAATTTAACAATTTCGAAATTTCCTGGAATTCCACAAGCATTCATTAAAGGAGTTCTTCCTTGAAAATCTTTTGAATTTATATTAGCTCCATTTTCAATAAGTAATTTTACGTTTTTTATATTATTTTTTATTCCAGCAGCAATGTGAAGAGGAGTGACATCTTTTTTTGTTTTTACATTTGGATCGACTCCAAGTTCGATTAACAATTTAGTTATCTCAAAATTTCATGGTTGCTCGCAGGCTCTGAGAAGAGGAGTCCAATCGTTTGTATCTTTTGCATTTATGTCAGCACCATTTTCGATCATTTCTGCAATTTCGAAATTCTTTAATACGTTTGCAAAACAAATCAGAGGTGTGGATCCAGAAAGGTTTTTTGAGTTGATGTCTGCTCCATGGTCAATTAATAATTTGACAATTTCTGAATTGGTTTCCACAGCCAAGTTGAAGAGGTGTTTCTTTAGTTTGGTTTTTAATATTGACGAGATTTTAAATTTTTTCCAGCAAAAATTGAATCACTTTTGTATTGCCTTTGCACTGAATAGCTGAGTGCAGAAGTGTATCACCGTCTTCATTTTTGGAAAAATTTAAAAAAGTTTCAGACAAGAATTTGTCTATTTTTTGACAATGTGAGAATTATTTGAAAGAACGCCACCTAGAAAAAGTAAATTAAAATAATACAGTCAGAATTAAAATATTACTTTATTTATTACTATATTTTCTTGTTGAACTAACAAGATTTAAAAAATACAAATTTTTATAAGGTTTTACATTTTTTAATTTTTGATTTAATTAAATTCAAATAAATTGGAAATATTTTTTCAAAATCAACCTGACTCAATTTGTTCCTAATTTCTTTGTCAATTAAAATATCTGTAACTAAACTCAAATATTTAGTTATCAAATCGGAAAATTTAAAATAACTTTTAGAGCAAATTCTGTTTTTTAATTTTTCTGCAGTTTTACAAGCATCTACAAAATTGTTTACTTCTTCTGACTGCAACATATTTGTAAATTTTCAAATTTTAAAAATGTTTACTGTAATGATGTGTCTGGGGCGGGCGTTCGGCTGCCCCAAACCCAGGTTGGTCACTACGTGGACGTGGAGAAACTCTGATCGGGTATCGGGAGCTGGGCGCCAGCACGTCCTCCGAGACGTGCAACGGTCGGATGGGTGCTAATGTAAATGAAAAATAAAGAAAATAAGAGAAAACAAAAATGCAACTAAAAGTAAAGGCAGAGCCAAATCAAAAGAAAAACAATAAAAATTAACAAAAAAGCGTAACTGGGAGTCAGTCTTCACATTTGGTTGCTTCCATATCAGCACCATTTTGGTATAAACATTTTACGTTTTTTATATTACCTGCTATCCCACAAGCCAACATAAAAGGAGTTGTTTCAGATAAACTTTTTGCATTTATTTCTGCACTATTACTATATTACAAGTATATTTATATTTTCAAAATAATTTTTTTTGAAGCAGCAAAGTGAAGAGCGTATATATAAGATTATAATTTCTACTTTTAACATTTAGATCAGCTCCATATTTGAACAACAATTTTGTTATTTCCATTTTAGATGAAAGATTAGAACCATAATGAAGACAAGTAAAATCTGTTAAGTCTTCTGTATTTACATCAGCTCTACGTTTAATAAAAATTCTGCGATTTAGGTATTTTTGACATAAAAGAGAGGAGTATGTCCACAAATATTTTTGAAATTTATGTGTGCTCCATTTTTTATTAACAGTTTAGCAGTATCTAAATCTGTTTTGGTAGCTAAGTACAGAGGAGTTTGAAGATTATTGTTTTTTACATTCACATTGGCACCTCGTTTTAATAAAAATTTAAGTACTTTCGAATGACTTTTGTTTCGTAAAAAAAGTAATATTTCTTTCAGAACTATATCTGGCATTAAAAACTCTTTCAAAATAATCTTCATTGATTTATACCCTTCAGTCAGCAATTTTGACAGAACATTAAATTGTTTAATTTCAATCTTAATAAGATTCGAGTAAACTGGAAATTGTTTGTCAAAATCTATCTGACTCAATTCGTCCCTTATCCCATTAACTTTCAAAAAACCTGCAACTGTATGCAAATCTTTGGTCAATAAATTGGAAAATCTTACATTTCGATTCAAACAAATAGTCTCCTTCAATTTCTCTGCTTCAGCTCGACACAATTCTTTAAAACTGTTCATCTCTACAGACTGCAACATATTTTTGATTCTCATATTTTTCATAATTTCATCTTTCACCAAATTCTACATCTTCATTTTCACCAAATGTTTGACAATAATTTCAAATATAAAAATCAGAAAACGATTTTGTATAAAATTATTTTCATGGCTTTTGTCAATCCTTTCCAAAGTAGGAAAAAAATTAGTACCATTTTCAATCAGGGTTTCCGCGTTTTTTAGATCGCATATCACAGATTTAGCAAAAGGTGTTGCTTTGTAAATATTCTGCTGATTCAAGTCAGCTTCTTTTTCAATTAAAAATTTAATAATTTCGGTATTATCTGCAGCTTGAATGGCCTTAAAAATAAGTCCATTTTCATAGTCGTCTTTTGCATTCATATCAGCTCCATTTTGATAAAAAAACTTCACAATTTCGATATTCCCTGGTTTTCTGCAAGCATTCATAATTGAAATTCTTCCTTGATCATTTGTTAAATTTATGTTGGCACCACTTTCAATCAGCAGTTTTATGTTTTTTATATTATTTTTGATTTCAGCTGCTAGGTAAATAGGTGTGTTTGCTCTATTTGTTTCGACATTTGGATCAGCTCCTTGTTCAATTAACAATTTTTTTATTTTGAAGTTACTTGGCTCTTCACAAGGTATGTGAAGGGGAGTTTAGTAACTTGTATTTCTCGTGTTTACGTCAGCTCCATTTTTGATAAAAAATCTGGCAATTTCGATATTGTTCAGGGCCATTGCAGCACAGTGAAGAGGTGTATTTTCAAGAATGTTTGTTGAGTTTGGGTCTGCTCGAAGTTCAATTAATAATTTTACAATTTCTAAATTGGTTTTAACAGCATAATGAAGAGATGTTTTTTGCATTTACATCGATATTTTTTTTCAATTAAAAAATTTATGAATTCAATATTATTTTTGTTTTCTATGGCTGTGTGCAGTTGTGTGTCACCTAAAAACATTTCCATTATTCCAAAATATAAGATAAATGTTTGGTTTTGATTTTTAAGTTGGTTTTTGATAAATGAAATGATAATTAAACATGATCAGATTTACTTTAATTATAAAAATTATTTTAAAGAACATCATCTGGTGCTGTAAATATTTTACAATTACTTGAATATTTAGAATAATATAACATTAACTGATGAAAAAACAATTTAAAAAAAATATATATATTTTTACTCGAAAAAGTTAATTTATTTTTAGTTCTAGACATTCTTTTGTAAAATTTCACATTTCTTAAATAAGTTTTAGTTTATTCTTTATTTATTATATTTATTTTATATAATAAATTATTTCAATATTTTTTCAGTTAAAAATAGTGAGCTCAATTTATCTGATATTTTTTATTTATCAAAAATCTTTTAAAACTCGCATTTTTGTGATTTACTTTCACTACACTCATTGTAAAAGTTATCATTTAATGTTTTCAACTTTTATTTATAATTTTAACTAAAGTGTTTATTATATCTATTAAATGAGATAAATGTAAAAATTATTTGAAAGTTCACCACTTGATGATAATCTAACAAATGGATTTTAATTAAATTATTTTGAATTATTCCCTATTTTATTTTTATTGAAGTTTGTACAAACTTTCATGTCAACACATCAGGAGAAAAAAATAGTCGTCACGAAAAATGTTATTAAAAACTTTTAATTCATTCATTTATCTTCTTTAAAACATTATTTTGTGATTTAATTAATGTAAGACTTCATAAATTTAATTATTTTAATTTAATTAACTTACTTATTTAAATTTTTATTTCTCTTTATCTAAAAATCAAAATTTAAAACCTTTTTAATCTTTTACAATCAAATAAATTACATTTATTCCTAGACAAAAAAAGAAATTCCTAACAAAAAAAATTGAACTTAAAATATCTCCACATTTTTGCATCTTTGAATTTTCGATTTAATCAAACTTGAATAAATGGGAAACTGCTCGTCAAAATCAACTTGACTCAATTTGATATGTATCTCGTTTTCTTTTAAAATTGCTGCTACAGTGTGCAAATCTTTTTTTAGCAAATCTGAAAATCTGAACATAAGACCTTTGCAAATTATTTCATTAAGTTTGTCTGCTTCATTTTGACAAGCTTCCGTAAATTTTTTTATTTCTTCTGTCTGCAATTTTTTTGTGAATCTCCAGATCTCGAAAACTTTTTCAGTTATTAAATTTAAATTCCATAATTTGATTAGATGCAAAAGAATAATGTCCAAGGCATTTCGAAAATGGGAATTTTTCATATTGTGCTCATAAATCTCATCAATCATTTCCAAAGAAATATAAAAATTAGCCCCATTCTCTAACAATATTTTCAAATTTTCCACATCGTAGAAAATAGCATCTGTAAAAGGTGTTCTGTCGTACTTGTTTTTTTGATTTACCTTGACTCCTTTTTCCAATAAAAATTCCAAAATTTCGTAATTATTTTTAGCCTGAATAGCTGCGAAGAGGAGTCCTTGGTTATCACAATCTCTCGCTTCAACACTGGCGTTTTCGTAAAATAAAAATTTTACAATGTCGATATTTCCTGTTATGCCACAAGCAATCATTATAGGTGTTTTTTCCCGGTAACATCTTGCTTCAATATCAGCTCCGTAGTCGAGAAGAACTTTTACATTTGCAATATTGTTTACATTTTTGACTGCTTCATGAAGAGGTGTATAGCTCATATTATTTTTGTAATTAACATCGACCTTACATTCGAGCAACAATTTTGTGATTTCTATTTTGGTTGGATTTGCTGAAGCATAATGAAGAGGAGTCGAGCCTTCTTCGTCTGTCGCCACAGTGTCAGAACCATGTTCAATTAAATATTTAGCAATTTCGTTCTCGTTTTCTACGATTGTTGCTTTAAGCAGAGGAGTGTGCCCATACATGTTTTTTACTTCCAGGTCTGTTTCATGATTAATTAAAAGTTTGACAATTTCTAAATTTGTATTGATGGCCAAGTGTAAAGGCGTTTCTCCATGTTCGTTTTGGGAATTGACATTGGTTCCATTTCGTAATAAAAATTCAATTACGGTTTTGTCGTTATCATCCTGAATTGCTCTATGCAAATATGTGTTTCCATTCAAATCTGTACTGTCAATGTAATTTCCATTTTCCAAAAAGTTTTGGATTTTGCTGATTTCTTTTTCCACTTTCAAATTAAAACTGCGAGGCATTTTTGAAAAAATTAGCAAAAATTCAGTTATCTTAACTCTAGTACAAAAATGTTAATTCTCCAAATTTTTTGGTATTTAATTTGTTTATATTATAAAAGAACTAAGAAAAATCAATTGTGAGAGATTTAAAAATATTAAACTCCACCTGTTATAAAAATCATTTTTATTGCTTGATTTATTAATTAATCAAGATAAAATAATTTAAACATACTCTATGGTTACTTGGAAAAATGACCCAAAATTCTTTTCAGGTGCTCCAACTCTACCAAATCTGCAACCTCAACCACGGTCTTATGATGGTGGGTCCCAGTGGTTCCGGCAAGAGCACCGCCTGGCGCGTGCTTCTCAAGGCCCTCGAGCGTTTCGAGGGCACCGAGGGTGTCGCCCACGTGATCGATCCCAAGGCCATTAGCAAGGAAACCCTCTACGGAGTGCTGGACCCCAACACCCGCGAGTGGACCGATGGTCTCTTCACCCATATCCTCCGCAAGATCATCGACAACGTTCGTGGCGAGATCAACAAACGCCAGTGGATCATCTTCGACGGCGACGTCGACCCCGAGTGGGTCGAGAACCTCAACTCCGTGCTCGACGACAACAAACTCCTCACCCTGCCCAACGGTGAACGTCTCAGTCTCCCTCCCAACGTCAGAATCATGTTCGAGGTCCAGGACCTCAAGTACGCCACCTTGGCGACCGTCTCTCGTTGTGGCATGGTCTGGTTCTCCGAAGACGTACTCTCCACCGAGATGATCTTCGAAAATTACATGCTCAGACTCAGGAACCTTCCTTTGGAGGACGTAGAGGAGGAATCCTCCAGCAAAAAGTCTGCAGAAAAAGAAGACACCATGTCCCCAGCTCTGTCAGTGCAAAGAGAAGTCGTCAGTATTCTGCAGAGCTACTTTGCCCCAGATGGTCTGGTGGTGAGGTGTCTGGAGTATGCTATCAAGCAGGAACACATTATGGACTTCACCAGGTTGAGAGCTTTGAGTTCCTTGTTTTCGATGCTGAATCAGGCTGTGAGAAATGTTTTGCAGTACAATCATGCTCACATGGACTTCCCTCTGCCTGCTGAGCAGCTGGAGAAGTACATGCCCAAGTGTCTGGTGTACGCTCTGCTGTGGAGTTTTGCTGGGGATGCCAAGCTGAAGGTTCGATCGGATCTGTGCGACTTCATCAGGTCTATTACTACAGTGCCTCTACCAGCTCAGACCAATATCCCGATTATAGACTTTGAGGTGAACATTTATGGAGAGTGGCTGCCCTGGAGCAACAAGGTTCCACAGATAGAAGTTGAGACTCATAAAGTTGCGAGTCCGGATATAGTGGTTCCTACCCTGGACACGGTCAGACATGAGAGTTTGCTGTATACTTGGTTGGCAGAACACAAACCTCTGGGTACGTATCCTTTTTGTTGGTTAAAAGTAACTAGATTATAAAAAGTTAGTAGAAATAAGGTTTAATTTTGGTCTTTTTTTGTAGTTCTCTGTGGTCCACCTGGTTCCGGCAAAACCATGACTCTCTTCTCAGCTCTGAGAGCTCTGCCAGACATGGAAGTGGTGGGACTGAACTTCTCGTCAGCAACCACTCCAGAACTACTGCTGAAAACCTTCGACCATTACTGCGAGTATCGTAAGACTCCAAATGGAGTGATTCTCTCTCCAGTGCAGCTTGGAAAGTGGCTGGTCCTGTTCTGTGACGAGATCAATTTGCCTGACATGGACCACTATGGAACCCAGAGAGTGATATCCTTTTTGCGCCAGCTGGTGGAACACCGAGGATTCTTCCGTACTAGCGACCAGGCCTGGGTCACTCTTGAGAGGATTCAGTTTGTTGGAGCCTGCAATCCTCCAACTGACCCTGGAAGAAAGCCTCTCAGTCACAGATTCTTGAGACACGTTCCAGTGATTTACGTGGATTATCCTGGAGAGACTTCGCTGAAGCAGATTTATGGAACTTTTACTCGTGCCATGCTAAGGTCTCTAGAACCATTCAACTTTACAAAGCTTGAAATTTAATTTAATTTCTTTACATAGTCAAATTTAATTTCTTTATACATTCAAATTTAACTTCTTTACATAGTTAATTCTAAATTTTTTATCTAGTTAAATTTAACATGGTTGAATACAAATATTTTTGTAGGTTGACCCCTTCTTTGAAGGGTTACGCAGAACCTTTAACAAATGCCATGGTGGAATTCTACCTCGCCTCCCAGGAACGTTTCACCCAGGACATGCAACCCCACTACGTATACTCTCCTCGTGAAATGACCAGATGGGTCAGGGGAATTTGCGAAGCCATCAGACCCCTCGACTATTTATCTGTAGAAGGTCTGGTTCGGCTCTGGGCCCATGAGGCTCTGCGACTCTTCCAAGACCGTTTAGTAGAAGACTCAGAACGAGCCTGGACCAACAGAAATATCGACGTAGTTGCGATGAAACACTTCGTTGGGGTCGACAAGGAGAAGGCCCTGGCCAGACCCATCCTCTACAGCAATTGGCTGTCCAAGGACTACGTTCCGGTGAACAGACAGGAGCTGAGAGACTACGTCAGGGCTAGGTTGAAAGTCTTCTATGAAGAGGAGCTGGATGTACCTCTGGTGCTTTTCGACGAAGTATTGGACCATGTTTTGAGAATTGACAGAATCTTCAGACAACCTCAGGGACACCTTTTGTTGATCGGGGTTTCTGGGGCTGGAAAAACTACGCTGTCCAGATTTGTAGCCTGGATGAATGGACTTTCTATTTTCCAGATCAAAGTAAGTACCTTTTTATCATAGAGATAAGTACCTTTTTAACTTCATACAAGTTAAGAACTTTGGTAGTTTAAAACATTTTTGGAATCAAATGTTTAATTTTTGTAGGTCCACAACAAATACACTGGAGAAGACTTCGACGAAGATCTGCGACAAGTCCTACGTCGTTCTGGCTGCAAAGACGAAAAGATTGCTTTCATCCTGGACGAATCCAACGTACTGGATTCTGGTTTCCTGGAGAGAATGAACACCTTGCTCGCGAATGGTGAAGTTCCAGGATTATTCGAAGGTGACGAGTACACGACCCTGATGACCCAGTGCAAAGAGGGAGCCCAAAGAGAAGGTCTCATGCTTGACTCCAATGAGGAGCTTTACAAATGGTTTACTGGTCAAGTTATGAAGAATTTACACGTGGTGTTTACGATGAACCCCAACACCGATGGTCTGAAAGATCGAGCTGCCACTTCGCCTGCCTTGTTCAACAGGTTTGAGACCTAAAATAATTTAAAAACTCTTAATTCAACTTAAAAATTCATTTGAATAATATATTCATGATACTTGCAGATGTGTTCTCAACTGGTTTGGCGACTGGTCAGACAACGCCTTCTTCCAGGTTGGCAAGGAATTCACCAACCGAGTCGACCTGGAACGTCCCTCCTGGAAGTGTCCTGACTTTTTCCCAGCTTCCTGTTCGTTGATTCCACCCCAACCGATGCACAGAGATGCAGTTATTAATGCCTGTGTGTACGTTCACCAAACTCTTCACAAGGCTAATGCAAGACTGGCCAAACGAGGCAGCAGAACTATGGCGATAACTCCCAGACATTATCTCGATTTTATCAATCACTTTGTGAAATTGTACCAGGAGAAGAGAAGTGATTTGGAGGAACAACAGTTGCATTTAAATGTGGGTCTCAGTAAGATTGCTGAGACTGTCGAACAGGTTGAGGAAATGCAAAAGAGTTTGGCTGTGAAGTCTCAGGTTAAATAATTTTTTTCAATTTACCTTTTTTCTAAATCTTCTTGATTAAATTAATTTTGAAATATTAAGTTTTTTACATTTCTTGTAGGAATTACAAGCTAAAAATGACGCAGCTAATGCCAAACTCAAGCAGATGGTTAAGGACCAACAGGAGGCAGAAAAAAAGAAGGTCCAAAGTCAGGAGATCCAGCAGAACTTGGCCATTCAGACTGTAGCAATAAATCAGAAACGAGAAAGTGTGATGGAAGACTTGGCTCAGGTCGAGCCTGCTGTCATAGATGCCCAAAATGGTACGTATTCTTTCTTTTTTAGTAACTTTTTGTTAAAATTAAGTCTATGTTAAGTACCAAGTTCAAAAATTTTACTTCGTTGGATTTTTAACTAAATATACAATTAAATAAGAATACAAAATTTAAATAAAAATACAAAACATGAGAACAGCCGTGAAGGGAATAAAGCGTCAGCACCTCGTTGAAATACGTTCGATGGCAAATCCGCCTGGCCTGGCGAAGCTGGCTCTCGAGTCGATATGCTTGTTGCTTGGCGAAAGTGCCAACGACTGGAAGCAGATCCGCGCTGTGACAATGAAGGACAGCTTCATTCCAACGATCGTCAATTTTAACACAGAGGACATCACGTAAGGACCCAGAAGCCATAAAGGATCTGCAATGTCAGACGCTTTTCGCCGTGCAATAATTCAAATAACTACGACGCAAACACGCTTATTTAATGTTTTTTGTCCTCACATTTATAATTATTATTTGTTTGTGGGCTGAGAAAGAAAAGAAAAAAAAAAGAAATCGTTTTACAGGGTGGCAGAATCATCATGTAACAACCATTTGTCTTTCACTAAATTAAAAAAAACAAATTGTACTTGTCCTTTAACCCAGATACAAAAAGATGTCTCACAAAATTGTATTTGATCTTTTAAAGCGGTGAAATCGATAAAGAAACAACATTTGGTCGAGGTTCGCACTATGTCGAATCCACCTGCGCTCGTCAAAGTAGCCCTGGAGTCTATCTGTCTGTTGCTTGGTGAAAATGCCAGTGAATGGAAGTCGATTCGTGCGGTCATCATGAGAGACAATTTTATCAATACTATTGTCTCGAATTTTAGTACCGAGGACATTACGTAAGCATGGTCAAAATCTGACACTTTTTTTTTCCTTTTTTCTTTTTACCTTGTGTCTATCATGACGATCGTGAGATATTTTTAGTTGAGACAAATAAAAGGAAGGAGACAGTTGGCACCCAAAATTCAAAACAATTTTACATGAAAAGGCATGCTTGTTTGTTGAAAAAAAAACTTTTCTTTAAACTGCTTTGATAATATTTGCATGGACATAAGCTTTGTATGTGACTTGTCTGAAGTGCCTGCTGGTTCTTCGAATAACTTTGCTTTGCTATTTGTCACATTTAATTCACTGGAGCTAAACTTTTTTTTTGCTTGGAAATAACTTGGGTAGCACAATAACTAACACAAAAACGTATAAATAATTTTTGTATGTTCATTCGCTTAAAATTGATGGCTAAATTTGAGAATTTATTTTTGTCATTTGACTTGAAACTAATACTGACACATTTTCTTAGTGACGATGTACGAGAAAAAATGAAGAGTCGTTACTTGAGTAATCCAGAATACAACTTTGAAAAAGTGAACCGAGCCAGTATGGCTTGTGGACCCATGGTAAAATGGGCCATTGCTCAGGTAATTTTTAAAATTTAAACTAAATTGAACAAGAGTTCAAGATAATTCTTCAAATATATTCTTTCAGATCGAGTATGCTGACATGTTAAAACGAGTGGAACCTCTGCGAGAGGAGCTCAGCTCCCTGGAAAACCAGGCAGAAACCAACAAGTCCAAAGGCGAAGAGGTCAAAAACCTGATTGCCCAGCTAGAACGCAGTATTGCCTCATACAAAGAAGAATACGCCCAACTTATTTCCCAAGCTCAGGCAATCAAAGCTGATCTGGAAAATGTTCAGGGAAAAGTGGACAGGTCCATTGCTCTTTTAAAATCTCTGGCAATGGAGAAGGAACGTTGGGAGGCCACCAGCGAGACTTTCAAAAGTCAGATGTCAACTATTATTGGCGACGTTCTGTTGTCCTCTGCCTTTTTGGCTTATGCTGGCTACTTTGATCAACATGTACGACCTCTATTTTTACTTAAAAAACTTACTTCATTGTCTTTATTTTTAGTATCTAAAAAATAAATCTTCAAAGTGTTTTGAAAAAGAAAATCAACTTTTTAAATGCAAAATGTCTGTTCTTTAATGTGCTTTTAGTATCGTCAAAATCTCTTTACTACCTGGTGTCAGCACCTGCGCC
>JABFPM010001555.1:0-19788 GCA_022817325.1 Idris sp. 1 HC-2018
AGGCGCCGCCTTTGTACGACACCAACTCACTCATGGACGAGGCGTACAAGCCACACAAGAAGTTCCGCGCCCTCCGACAGAAGGACAGCGCCGAGGCGGAACCCGTGGTGCAGTATCAGCAGACCCAGTCGCAACTCCACTTGCATCTAACCTCGCCAACAAATCCGCCGCGACAAAATGGCGCCCAAACAGGCAGTCTCCTAAGCAGCACTCACTCGACGCTCGCGAAAAGCCTGATGGAGGGTCCGCGAATGACTGCGGAACAGCTCAAGCGCACGGACATTATACATAGCTATATAATGCGCGGCGAGACCGGACCCCGGTCACCGCTGTCGCCATCGCCCGCGGAACAGTGCGCGTCGACGACGACGGCGCCGCAGGGTCTGCTGCAGTGCGCGACATCATACAATTCGCGGTGGCCGGCGACATCGGTTATTACGACGACGACGGGCGCGCGGCAACAGTCTTCCACGGACAACTACTACAGCCCGACCTCGTCGCCGAGGTATTTGGCCGCCGCGACAAGCAGCACGAGCAACACCGAGGTAGTTATCACCGATTGTCCGAACATGATGGAGCTGCAGGTCGACATTGCCGACAGTCAACAGCCGCTTAACCTCTCGAAGAAATCGCCCTCGCCGTCGCCGCGACCAATTCTGGGCTCGTGTAAGGCCCTGTCGCTCGAGGCGTAGTGCCGGATGATCAAGTGCCAGGACGCTCCGAGTGCGTGACAAACCAAATAATTTATTTAGAAAAAAAAACAAACAAAACAAAAAACACAAAACGAAATTAACAGAGGTTAAAAACTGAAAACGAAGGTTACAACACACAATTGCAAACGATCGTCGTTGGTACGCTGAAACAAAGCTACTAGGTGGCGCCCGCCACCGCCGAGTGCCCAATGAGCGGACGCTTTTTCAAAGTGGCAGTGCGCGGGAAATTTGAATTTCGTTGTTTTTTTTTCGATTGAATTTCGTTTGTTTTTTTTTTTCTCTTTTCGGAAAAATAATCTATTACATGT
The DNA here is from genome assembly GCA_022817325.1 of Idris sp. 1 HC-2018. NCBI lineage: Eukaryota > Metazoa > Arthropoda > Insecta > Hymenoptera > Scelionidae > Idris > Idris sp. 1 HC-2018. The sequence goes on from JABFPM010001555.1 coordinate 1,022, forward strand.
GATAATCATGGACATTGCGCATCTTGTACAGTATCCACCTCATTCACCGATCATCTACTCTACTATGTTTATTGATTATAATTAAATGCAAAAAAGTAAAAAAAGTAATTAACTATTGTAATATCTCTATAATCGTTAGATGAAGAACAAGATAAGGAAAAACCTATAATGAAAAAAACATTCTCGTTTTTTGTGTGTCTGTCATGTGAATGTTAAATAAATAAAAAAAGAAGCAAACGGGGCTCCGAGAAAGGTTTTCACACAAAATTTCACGAAACGACGAGTTTTGTTATGAGACTGATACCAATGCCCCTCTACTTATGGTACACATCCAGATGTGGGGATGTTAAGGGGCAAACCATCAACAACCAGCAAATTACATTAATGTATATGATCGCTTTATAAACCTGTACATATTAGGTCTTAGGGTATTAGACAGTAAATGAGAGTGAGAGAGAGAGAGAGAGAGAGAGTGAGCGAAAGAGAGTAAATGGAAGAGAGTGAAAGATTAAGAGAGAAAGATGACTTTTCTCACGAGAGGAAAGGGAGAGCAAAAAGAGCGGGTGAAAGAGAAAGTTGTTGAGACGCCCCCCTCCCACTTGCCCTCACCTTTGAGCATGCGTAATCTCACATACAGTAAATGTAAAAAAAACGAAGACAGTTGGACAAGAAACGATAAATCGGAACAACTTTTATTTTCCTGTTCATGTATTTATTTCATCATCTTCCCTGTTCCCCTGCCCCCCCCCCTTTTTAAATTTGAACTTAATTGTTTTTATTCAGTGCAAAAGCTTAAAATTAATTATTTTGTCCGCAAATTTTTGATTTTTTCCTGTTCCATTTAGATGAATGAACGAAAAATGTATTTTTCTCGGAGATTTTAAAGAAATTGACAAATGTTTATTGTTAAATAAACGGATCCGCCCGAACGTTTCTATCCTGTAATACAACCCAACCCGACGAAAGAATAGCGTTGATATTCGTATACCGTTATACATAAACTATACATAATGATTATAATAGTAAACGATACATAAAGTATGATATATTTCTCTATTCATTAAGAAAAACAAAGCAAAATAAAATAAAAACAAATGTTGGAAATACTGCAACAAGTTGTTTACGGTATTTCTGGTGATGTAATGACGATACATGTGTGATTGCTAAAAAAATATAGAAACAACATATGCGACGACGAACACGAACATGTCATTAACGTGAAAATAGGCGAACATTTATGAGATGTCATTTTCTGTGCAAGGAACCCTATACAGCCCCGCATATTGCCCAGTGAGTACGTCGTTTTGTACGCTCGGGAGTTGTGAGGTCGTCTGAATAAACATTGTCTGGTGAATTATGCATATATTTGTTTCATTATTTGATGATTTACCCCCTTTTTTCTTAAACGTTTAATATACAATTATTTTTGACAACAATAAAATTAATTTTTATAGCAAAGTTCATTAACTTTAAAAATGTTAAAATTTTCAAATTTGAATATTTGATTCTATTAATTTATTTAAGTTAATTTTAATTATTATTTTGAAATTCAGTTTTTTCGTTTAATATTACATATATTTTGTGATCGTTACAGTTATGAATAAAATTTTCCATAAAAGGTAAGTAATAATATTTTCTATTTATATAAAAAAAAGTAAATAAAAAGTCATTTAACTTTTAAGACTTGAGACATTAGCAAAAAGTAAATTAGGTTTGACTAAAAAATTGTATTTTATTCTTTAATGAGTGACACAATTTTTAATTATAAGTGTCATTGAATCTTTTTTGATAACTTAAATTATACATTTAATGATGCAAAATTTACATCATTTCACTCAAATTTTGTTAATGATTTAAATTGAATTTGAAAATAAATATATTTTGAAGAAAAATATATTGCCCAATTTCAAGCTTATGTTTTTTCAAAGAGAGTTAGTCAATATTTATATTATATACTCAAATTTCATTTTAAATGCTTATAAATTTAGTTTAGGAAAAAAAATCATCCATTTTGAACTTTTTTTTCACTCGAACGTATCAGTTATTTTTATTGAAATGTTCATTTTACAATCAAAAAGATCAAAATAACAGTGAGTTATCATTCAAACGCCAATTAAAACATCATTAAAATAAACAAACGAATAATTATAAAAAGTATATTGTTAATTAAGAAGCTTTTTTGAGTTAATTGACATTAATTACTGAATTAAGTATACGTGTAACAAAATTGTTTATGGTTGACATCCAAAAAAACAGTCAAATTATTTTTTTTAATCGCCAGTTACGATCTGTTTTACAAATTCCAAGTGACAGAGCAACCATAACATTTGTCTTTCACATCTTGTACAAGCAAAACAAATCTGGCAACTTCCCCAGATGAAAAATACAACAATTGCTTGCATCTCTCAGACATCAATTGTTGCCACTTGGTTGTTTGTTTCAGTTTTGTCTATTTTTGTTGCAAAAACTGTAAAATTCAAAAAAAAAAAAAAAAAAAACAAAATATAAAAAAAAAAAGTTTTACAAGATTAATTTCTTTTTAGAACTTTCTAAACATTTTTATTTCCAAAAGAAGAAATAAAAAAATTGTACTTTCCTAAAAAATATAACTTTCTTAAAAAATTGTACCAAAAGAAGTTTGTTAAACTACATTTTGAACAACATCACACGAAAAACTATTTTTGCGTCTGAAAGATGAGACACTTGCGCGTTTCTCTTAATGAGCGGTCAGATTAGATTAGTCGTGCCCGATGAGCACAAGACAAAATGACTTGCAAGAAAGTTTTTTTGTTAAAAAAGAAAAAATAATCCCAAAAAATTTGCAAAAAACAGTTTGCATTTAGCGCCAAACTAATTTCCGTGTTTACATTTTTGTAACGGTACGACTTATATAACTCAGATGCACGCAGAAATTTGAGAGCAATAACCTGCTATGTGAATTCGTTTTGCTAACACAGATATATATGTGTTATAGAAATGCAATTAGCAGGGATAAACAATGCAAAAAGCCTGCAGAATCGAGCGCTGCATAAGTTTAGATTCCGGTTCTGAAATCAGCGTGACATCTCGTGTTTCGCGATAACAACTCTCTGATTCAGATGTTAACCGTTGGATACAGGACTATTAATTTATTTTTGTGAAAACAATGATGATGTTTGGTCAAACTGCACTTTCTACTTATCACTTTTTTAAAGATATTTTGAAGGAACTGAGGTATGTATCCCTTCCTCCTCTCAGTGCTTAGGCCTTTGTACTTATCCTTCATCTTTATTATCCAGTCGCCAGAGTTTTTTATTTTAAGTCCCGTTTAAGCAAAGGTCCAAGGAAGTCGCGCAATACATTGTGTTCTGATATCAATCCTGCGACTCTTTGCAGAATAGTTTCTTTCAAAACTCATTTGACCATCAACTTGCCAAGATGTTACGGCAAACAGACCAGAGTTAAAGAACAACTTTCGCTATGAAAAATTGTTCCGCTGTCCAATTTTGGCATCCTAGCAAGGTGTGTTTGTTCGTTTTTCCTCTTCACTAGCCTGCCAAGATGTTGCGACAGGGAAACCAGAGCGTGGATGGATTTAATAATGAACCATTCCGGCATTGTTAAATAGACTAATGGAAAACCACGAAAATTATAGTCAGAATGACCCGGTCTGGGAATCGAACCCGAGCCTCCCTTGTGAGAGTCACATGGCTTACCCTTCTACCAGACTCTCTCGGTACAAATTGTACTTACAAGCTTTTGAATTTACAACAACTGAAGTCAATTAAAATGTTGTTTGATAAATTAACTCAATTCTAGTTGAGTTGATAAAAATGTTTATATTTGATACATTTTAACTGAATGTATGAAATAACATTATTTCTGATAAATGTATCTAAAGAAGGAAATAGTGAATAATTTTGTTTTTTATAGATTTTTTTTGTTATTAAACTTTTTTGACATTTAATATAGATCATAAACTATTTTTAAAAGTATAATAATCATCGTAAATACAGTTTTTTCTGTAATTAAAATAACATAATTATTACTATTACTATAAAGAAAACCTCATCGAAGAAGCATACCTTGATACTTTTATAATGAGTTATTATTGAACTATGATCAGATATCTTTTATCAAATTCGATTAAAACAAATAGTTGTGTCTTAATTTTACATGAAAAATTTAGATCAAGTAATCTGAAACCAAATAATTAATAAAATTCAGTTAAATTCACAATTTTTTGTACTTTTCACTATTATTAACTTTTAATGATTCAAATGTTAATTGAACAATTTTACTCTGAAAGTAGGTTAAAATAAGTCTATTTTCTTTATAATGAATCTTTATTTTTTAGGCTAAAACATTTTGTCTACATTTACAGTCTGACAATCATCAAAGTTAAAAAAAATGTGATGGATTTTATGTTCTTTCAATTTTGTTTTAACATTTCTCTTTGTTTCTCCAATGTAAAATATTTTACATGAACAATTATTTTCATAAACTACTCCAGTTTGTTCTTACTTGTACCACCATTATGTAATTAGCTATTTAGTTGTTCATTATTTCGAAAGTTGAATTCTCTTTATCTGCAATTTTTTGGATTGACACAAACATTTTTTTCAGATGATTAGCACCTTTTATAAGAAAAGGTCTACTCATATAAAACTCAGGAGGGAGTTTTGCGACCAAAGGGAGGTTGGTCGGTCAGTGGTTATGTCTGCGATCTTGGCTGGACCTTGAACGTCGGTGTATTATGTTCCGGAGCAAGTAAGAAACACTCTAAGGGACAAAGAAGGAAGAGGGGAGGGAGAGCGAGGGCGTCCTGGAGGCTAAACTACAGTCCAGTCTGGGAATGTTCCGCGCTGTCAGGGACAACACGACCAAAGTATTGCCAACCTTTCAAGGGTCGTCGTGCCGATCGTATAGCACCCTGCCTTTGTCCTCAACTTTTCATTTCATTCCACATATACCTCTAAAATTTCTCAAACAAAAATATAATATCAAGTCTTTAGCAAAAATTTCTGATAGAGTCCTCGGTTAAAAGTAATAATAATAATAATAATTGTCATTTTCTACTGTTTACTTGACATGTGTCCACAAAGTTGACGGACACAGTTAATTAGAGATTAAATAAAAGAAGAAATAAAAAAAGGAAAAAATTAGAAAACGTCGCGTGACACATTTTTTACTTGCTAATCTCAAGGCAAGTGCATATTGGACAATGCGAGAGAATACATTAAGTGTCATGCAATTGTTGAAGAAAAATTATTGTATCGCATATAAATTTTGCAGAAACCTAAATCGTTTTAAGGATTTTTATAGAAATGGTCCTTCGAGTCGGATAAAGTAACTTTGAATTTCAAATTTTTGATTCTGAACAAACTTTGAATAATAAAATTCAAAAATAGGTCCCTCGAGCCAGTTAAAAAAACCTAAAACTAAAATGTCAGAATTCACAAATAAATTGAACCAATAGTTTTCTAAAAAAAAGTCCTTCGAGCCGGATAAAAACTAAAATATCAATACCTTCAGCTTAAAATCAGAAATAATATATATATATATATATATATATTTGAATAAAAGCAGATGACCAGTTTTTTGTAAGCCAAATATTTGCAAAAGCAAGTCAAGTTTAGAAAAGGTCAAAGCCGTAAAAGTTTTTATGATCAACAAAAGGAGCGCGCAGAATCAAACAAAACTAGAAAGTGAAAGGAAAAAGTGAGAATGATAACAAATAATTTTTTTCTTCTCTCTTTGCTAAATTAAAAATAGGCAACAAAATTAGAACACAGATATACACACGAAGGTCAGGGTATTTGGTTTGCTGATCGGCCATAAAAAATACTCTGAGTTTGATCCGCGGAATGCGAAGCAGTTGCAGGAACGTCTGTTAATCCGGGCTAATTCCCAGACAGCAAAGAAGACATCAAGGATTGGTCTAATGAAACTAAAACGATCAGACCGTCTGTCCAGTCGTATTGGTTAAACAAAAAAGAATAAATACAAAAATTTCGCACAAGTTAGAAAAAGGACTCATTCCTGGGACAAAGAGGGTTTAGGAACAATGGCACTGTCTGATAAAAATATCATCTTTCTTCATTTGCATAACAAAAAGCAAAAATTGTTGCCTTAAAACTGAAGAAATATATTTTTACTTTATTTTGTTAGAAAATTAATTTTTGTAAGAAAAAATTCAGCAGTTTTATTTAGTTTATGAATGAAATAAATGTTGTATTAATTAATTTCCAAATTCGATGCAATTTGTAATTGGTCAAAGACGCAAGTTTTAGGTGTTAATTTACGTATTTTTGACAAGGTTATTTGGTCGAAAGAAAAAAGTTGGACGAAGAAATGGGGGTTGCTTCCCTGCTTCGAAGCCAAAATTTACGATCGTTTCGACCTTCGACAGTCGCAAATGTGTGGGCGTATCAAACAACCGTAATGCCATGTCCATTTTGTGTCTCAAATCACTGTGGCTTTTTCCGTTCACTCAATCATTCACACTTTGACGAAAAGTCGAGGCTTCTGTAGTTTGGTAGTGTAACCAAGTTAATTAATGATTTTTCAAATTTCTTTTTAATCAACAAAATTATTTCTCTGAAAAAGTAATTTTTAATTCAACTTTTTTTATAGACTTATTTTCAGCATAAATAAACTTCATTTTGTTTGTAAAATTTTTACTTTTCAGTATACAGAGTTTTGTTTAATTTAATTTTGTTGATAAAATTATTTTATAAAAAAATTTCTTTACATTTATTTGCATTTGAAATAAATAAAAATTATGTAGAACAGTCATAGACATTTCAATTAGTGCTATCTATTTTTACACTGCAATTTATTTTTTCGGGTCAACTGAAATTTCATTTATTGTGTTTAAATTTTCGTCGTAAGATTCATGTTACGTGTCACGTGAGACATTATATTATTTAAAAAGTTATTAGTTTTGATTAAAAGTGGCCAGTAACAATTTTAATGACAGTTTTTTTTAATAATTGGGTCATCAAATAAATTTAAACTGAAATCAAATTAGCGTTCGAAAAGATTGCAAATGATAAGTTAAGAAAATTAATTAACGCACGTTTTACAATTTAGTTTTTAATAAGTGAAACGAAAAGAAGTCCAATTTAATATTCAACATTTTGTATCATCAAAATTAAATCTTTTATTCAAAACAAAATAATTTTTCATTTTTATTTTTCCATATTGATTTCTAAATATAAATTTATTTTTCACAGGGTGAAAAAATATAAGCGTAAGCTGAGAAGATATTATGAACATTTATCTCACGCACTAATTTTTTTCTGGAAATCTTATTTTTTGTTTTTTTTTATATTTTAATGTTTATTACTTATAAATTAGTTCTATCAATTTTCCATTTAAATAAATTGCACTTATTCTTGGATTAATAGAGGACATGTCCTCTAGTAAACATTTATATTATAGATAAACACAGTTAAATATATGCATATGCGAATTAATTATTTAAATGCATCCACACTTTTTGTGTTCTCATTTAAATTTAATTATATATATTTGTTTTATCTAAACTAATATGTATTTATAAAAAGAAACTAATTAGAGTTGAATTTAATTAGATAATTAGTTTGCTGAAAAAACATTGAAAAAAAGTTTTTTTTTCCTTATCGAAAAATTTAACATTTTAAAATGAAATAATCTTGGATCATAATTCGTTCGTTTACATATTACAATCAGCCAATTGGCCGGTTCAATTAATAGCGAGGACAGTCCCCGGGGCTTTAGTAAATTCTTGACCTTGAAGTGTCGCGCATGATCAAGTGTTCTTTTAACATTTAATTGGCGACCGTGGTGTCAGAATTTTACGAGATTTAGCGCATCAGCTCCTTTAAACTGTAAGAAGCAAACTTTCAAGGCTTCCTTTGGTCATCTTCCCAAAATTTGTCAACAAATGACTCAATCCCTCACAACTCTATTATGTCACTACTCAAATTAACCCACTTGATTCTTTTTTCTCTTATTTCATTAAACTCTTTTTTTCACGCATTCTCGTTCATTAACAGGATTCAGTTATGTTGAACATTGTAATTTGTTCGAGGACATTTGTTATAAAATTCTTCATGGTCAAATCTGTTAATTTTGTTTCCGATACTTTTCTCTTTTTAAGATAAAAAAAAGTGAAGAAAGACAGATCAAAAGTACTGTTTTTATTTTGATAAGTAAGGTGAAAAGGATTGTTTTTACTTTGGTCAAAAGTAAGATTTTTATTTTGATTACGAAGGTTAAAAGTATTGTTTTTATTTCGATAAAAAAAATACAAAGTATCGTTTTCATTTTGGTAGAAAAGGTAAAAAATACAGCTTTCAGTAAGTAACATTTCTATTTTTACCAAAAAATTAAACATTGTGGTTTTTATTTTGATGAAAAAGGTTAAAAATACTGTTTCTATCGAGATTTTTATTTTTATCAAAAAGCTAAAATGTAAAGTTTATATTTTAAGCAAAAGGTCAAAAACCCTATTTCTATTTTGATCCAAAAAATAAACAATCTTGTTTTGATTTTGGTCGAAAAGGTCAAAAGTACTCTGTATTTATTTTGATCAACAAAGTCAAAAGTACTGTTTGAATTAGGGTCAAAAAGTTCAAAAGTATTATTTTTATTTCGATTGATAAATTCAAAATTTTTCTTTTTATATTTTGCTCGAACGGGTGAAAATTGTTTTTTAGATGTTCACTGATTCTTTTTTTTTTTTTTTACTCAACAATATTTTCGTTCGATTTATACCAGAATTGGACCAGAAGCATAGGCCTGATGGTTTTTTCCAGTCGAACCAATAAAAACTATTTTTGAGACGTCGTAAAGTGTCGATCAGTTAAACCAATCGGCAGACCGGGCAATGTGTGTTTGTTTATCCAACGCGTTACGTTCAAGGACACTTTAACTTCTCTCACAGAGTAAATATGCCACCCTGTGGTTTTTCAAAGTCATGAATTTCCCACTGAGAATCATTGTCCGGTGCATTCTTTGCCGTCTACCGAGATATTTTACATTAAACACTTCAAGTATAAATGAAAATTGAGGTTACATGTAAATATATGCTACAGTATCGACAAGAAAATAAAAAATCCTGTCCAATTAGGGAAGAAATATAAAAATAGATATCAAAATGGCGTCGCAATTAAGGAATTCAACATGGCGGACTAAAAAGCGCGAAATTCAAATTGGAAATAACTTTGTTTGCGTTTTACTTTTATTTTTCGATTTAAATTCAATTTATTGGGACGTTCAGGTCACTGGGTTCAACCTGCATGAATCGATGCAAGGTCAAAAGAAAAAATCAACGCATCTTATCGGAAATATTATCAGGCCGGTGTTATTGTACGCCGATCATTTATCGACAAAGTGAAATAGAAAATCGAATCGCTGAATGAAAAGTAACGTGATATGCATTGATATCCGTTTATTTATAAAACAATTCTATTGTTGATTCTGAGAAGTAATGAATATAGATTACAAGTTTTTTTTAAACCAAATATAGACCTTCGGGTTTCTTTGTTTGAGCAAATTATTTCTCTTGCAATTAACCCTTTATAAATACTTTGTTTTATTAAAATATCTTTGTTAAGACAAAATGTAGGGTTAAATTGTATGTATTTAATTTTTTTTTATTTTAAATTGTATTGAAACTTAAATGGAAAGTAAATTGTGACGGAAATAGAAGGAATCGTCTGACATTGGTCGTGGCCGATAACGAGTATTTACTCTTTGTCAGCTCAAGGCTTCTCTTGAACCGGTCATTCTCTTGTGCGGCAACACACACATATCTCTTAACACTTCTATTGTTCGACGAAGGATGGTGATAGGTCATGGAAGATATTTTTTTCAACAAAATTTTCATTTTCATGTTTGAGTTAGACAGAATATTGAACACCTTGGAATCTTACTAATTTTCTAAATGCAAAATTTCCAAAATTCTAAGTTACCTGGGTAATTTCAAAAAGAACATAAAAGTTACATGAAAATGTTTATATTCTTCAAATTCGTAGTCAAATTGGTTTTTAAATTCTAATTTCCAAAATTTTAAATTTTCTGACTCAAATATGACATATTTTGGAAATTGGAAATTCAGCCAGATCTTAAAAATCTGAAAGTAACTTTTTACTTTTTAATTTTAGACCGGAAATTTTATATTTTGGAAATTGTAAATTTTGGATTTGAAAATTTAGGAAGATTTTACACAAATATTTGTTTTATATTTTCTTTAAACATTTTAATACACTGAATTTTGGTTTTTAGTTTCAATGTATCTTCGACCTACGTGATATAAAGACTATCTTTTGGTCAGCAGATTCAATATTTAACAGCCAAACAAACACTTTATATACTTGCAGTTGATCGTAAGCAACAGCCGGACACATGTGCTTTATCGCTTTATCGATTTTCCACTCGTGAAAACAAACTAGTTCAGTCTTTGTGACAACTAATTGAACAATGAACAATTCACGCTAATTAAAAAATAACAAATATCTTTGTAATGAGTATTAAGAAAATTATTACTTTAAATTATAGTGAAAAAAAGAAATAAGTTTCTCAAAATCGCAATATTGAGAGATGCTTAGCAGAGACTCAAAATGTATTTAAAAATCAAAAAATCTCTTACCATTCAATTTTGTAGAAAATTAAACACATTCCACACACAAAAAAAGAAATAAAAATGATCCTAAAAATGAATAGAACATTTCAAAAGAAGCGATTTTGATTGTAGGTGGCGCTTCATAAAAAAAGCTTATTTTCATTTAAAAAAACTGCTGAATGAAGAAAAAAATAACCATTTTGTTTTAAAAAACAAATATATTTGATACATAAATGTTGTACAAAAATTATCCAAAATATAGATGGTGCTTTTAAATAAAGCTTTCCTTCTGAAAACAACAAAATTCATGTTATTTCTTTTAAAATTCCAGTTTTTTTATAAAGTTTTAATTTAATATTTATTTCAATGATAAGTTTTTAGTAAAAATTAAAAAAAATTACATTAAGCTACGAAAAAATTAGTCTCTCGTGCTAGAATAAATGGCCCATTTTCACTCTTAGGTGTGCTTTCACTCTTGCGGTCATATAACAAGTATAAGCACGACGAACTTGTTTATCGAACTTTATAATGACAAATGACAATAAAAATTGCTCGCGATGAATTTCAATTGAAACGAAAACACCTGAACAAAAGGAATTGAAATGCATGATTCAAAACTTTCTTTGACATCGCAATTTTTTTCATACAAATTATTATAAGTGAAAGAAAAATTAAATTTTCAGTTTCTGAAATTATTTTTAACTAAAGAAAAATTATCAACAAATTACTTTGTAAAATTTTGTGAAAATTTGAAAATTTTACAAAACAGCAGTTAATAATTAGAATCGCATTACAGAAAAAAAATAAAACAAAAAATAAAAACATAATTTAATCGAAAGTTTCGAAATGCAGTGTACAATAATTTTCTAAGTTCGTCGGCCGTGCGTTCAATGCCACCGCTTTCTTTGAAAACTCATAAGTGCCTTCTCTCACACTTTTTCTTTCTAATACACTTTATGACTAATCTCCTCGGCAATTATGGACATAAAATTGGAACGCATTGCTGTGATATGCCTTTTACGATTCACTCGACACAATTGTTATTCGTTCATACGATAAAATCATAAAAACAACTAATTATTCGCCTGCTTTTTCATCCTATCCAAGAAACGTATCACGTTTAATGTTGAAGTTTACTTTTTAAACTCTTATCAACAAACAAGCTTCAGAAGTCAAATCTAATCATGAATAAAAAAGTGGCAAAATGATACAGTTTTTTGAGTTTCCGCCTTCATTTTTTCTAAATAAAAAGTAACAAGCCAAACTTAATATTTGATATACAAAAATTAAAATTTTTTTCGAGTTTCCACTTTATTTTTTTCAAAATTAAAATTAATTAACCAAATTTACATTTTTTTAAATAAAATATTTCTTTTTCGAAAATGGATAAAAGTTTCATGAGAAAAATATTGTTTTACAGATATTGAAATCGGAGTAAACATTTTGACCCATTTTTCCTTGCCGAAAAAGACATTATTTTAGGGTCTGTTAACACATGGCAAAGCAACCCTCGTGTCCCACATCAAACAACAAAAATCGATGACAGTCGTTGTAGGTCGTTGACCCAGAATTTCTACGATTCTTGTAAAGGACTAGACGTTTTTGTGAAGAAAATTTTACAAGAAATAATTTACACACATTTTTGTAAATAAAAATCTTATTTTTTTTAATTTAGAGGATTGAAGTTTTGTTCTAATTAAATTTTTAATGCGGTCGATGAAACAACCCACAGGTCCAAATGTGCGTATTTTTAAACCATGAGAAATAAGCGTTCATCTGTCCTTACGCTAATTTATAGGTGCACCTGCTTGAATTTATCGCAATGTTACTTCACGCGTCATCGTAAAAACATACTGTCAGCTACCTGGATTAATGACCTTTGAACTCTTATTCGATGTTTGTTCAAGTACAATGAGGCTAACAAATTCAGCGAATTTAAAAAAGCTTATGATGAAAAATTTATTGGATCTTGTATAATTTTTTTGTAACAAAATTGTCAATTTGCAAAAAAAATTGACATTTAAAAACCCTTAAGGTCACGTTTTTACTTTATCACCGAACAGAAATTGTTTAATGAAATAACAAGCAAAAAGTTTGCAATTTTTAATTACTCAAAAACATGTTGACCTAACTCATGTTTATACAATTTTATGTCTCGAAAAATGTTAGTTTAAATTTTGAATTTTTTCCGGCTCGAAGGATCACTTTTGCAAAATATTAAAATGTTTTAGTTCGAATTATCAAATTGTCTATAAATTAAAAGATTATTTTTTTGCAGAAAAGTGATTTTTGGAAATACTTTAAGAAAACCTAAAATTAGGTTTGAATATTTTGTTGATTTTAAATTTTTCGGATTTCAGAAAGTTCACATAAAGAGGGATCGACGTTTGATTGAACGACAATTGCATAGTATGGTAGACGCGGTTCGTTGGCCGAGGAAATGTTTTACAAAACGAGCATCTAGTCAGAAGAGACGCTCTGACTGCATTTGTGACTCATTCCTGTCCTATGTTTCAGCGTGCATTACAACAATTATAATTTAAAAAGAAAAAAGATCACAAAGCTTAAATCCAAATACCCCAAAATTTAACAAAATTTCGAAAATCTGCAAAACATTAAACTAATAAAAAATTTGCATTTATTTTTCTTTTCTTCATTTACAGGAAAAAAAACTGCAGCAAAATTTTATAATTGCAGAGTGATTAATCAGTCCACAAGTTGAACGCAGATTGACAGATGCCGTGAGTAAATTTCCTATAAACAACTTCTTCTGTTTGCGATAATTTTTTTTTTCTTTCTGGTAATTGAAAAAATTGCGCCAGATGAAAGGTCGTTTACACAATTATGACCTTTTTTCTCTTCGGCCAGAAATGGTTTTATCTACTTCATATAACGCGGAGTCTCTATTCTTAGACGCGAGTGACATCATTCTCTAGGAATCATCATAATTTTCAGCTGAAAGAAGGTCGATGAACTCGAGCGTAATTTTATTTTCGTTAAATGTGACACGTCGGTATATCGAGGTCAGATCGATATTATGCTCGAACCGCGATAAGCGTGCTTGATTCAAGCTGATACGAGCAAAGGGATATTTTTACTATCTCAAAAAAAGATTTCAGTAATATAATTTTGATAAACGTTATATTCCAGAAAGAAACTCATTTATCAGCTTTACAATTTTTAATTGATAAATTATTTGTTTTAATTTGTGCAATGAAAAATAATTTCGTTTACATGAACTAAAAAAGTAACTCTTTTACGCACTCGTGAGAAAAGTATTTGTACTTTCAAGGTGTTGAAGACAATATTTTTGTAAACAGGACAACCCTTTTATTTGTTAATTAATTTTTTGTTCTGAATACTTGAAGTCAAGTCCGGAATGTTCTGGAAAAAAATGATTTAGTTGAGAAGCAAAAACTTTTTTTTATTTAAAATTGATAATTAACGAAATATTTTATGACAAAACACTTTTCTACTTAGTTAATTCAATTTTTAATCCAGTGAAGTAATTAATTTAATAAAAAAAATTAAATTTTTGGATTATATTTTTAAATTTTATATATAAAAAATGTATCAAAAATTCATGAATATTTGTAGTTTAAAATTAAAAAATAATATATTTTTTGAAGAAAAAACGATTTTCTGATTTGTTCGTTTAATTTTCGATTCATTGAGAGAATTAATTTAATAAACAAACTAAATTTTTGAACTACAATCTTAAATATTATCGAACAATTTTGTGCAAATCAGTGAAAATTTATGTTTGTTTTCAGATTTGCAAAAGGTGATTTTTTTACATGCGTCCGACGACACTTTCCGTGACGAAGTCGTTGCCCCGAGTTCGCGATGATTCCAAGCATAACGGTTTGCTTTTCTATACTTATTTTCTTGGCGGAGTTCAACGATCCTGTTACAACGAAGAAGCTAATTTGCAATTTTTTTAGAGCAAAATGTATGTACAAAAATATTTTCGGTAATTATAAATTCATTTTTGTTCTCCAAAAGAAAAATACTTTTGCCCAAATATAATGAATTTTTATTTAAGATAAGTTTTAAAAAAGCACAATTCTAATGTAGGTGATTGATTGGTTTTGTCATAAATTGTTGTTGCATTTTAATAGCCGAGAAATGCAATCGTTACGAAAGCAAACACGGAAGAGGTGAAATATCAGGTTTGGGAACGCAAGCGTAACGCAGTGTTGTGGTAGGAAAGGATCGAACACGAGTCAACGTACGCGTAATAAATGCACACTCTCCTGTACTAAAGTGAAAAGAAAAGAAATGCATTTGAATTGAATTAGTGGAAAAGTTTTGATTTAATTATGGAATTCTCATTCGTTGCTTGTGTAAGGTTTATTTACTCATAATGACAGCATGATGAAAGTCATACTTTTTATAGAAATGTTACATTTTACCTTAAATTAACAGAGGAAAGTTTAACGGAATATTTTAGATATTGAATTACAAAATCCTCTAAATTTTTAGATTTAAGCAAAATGTTCATTTAATTAATTGAAATGATTCAAATTTCCATTAAATGAAAAAGTTCCGATTCATTTTATTCAAATAAGTTTAGCAGACAAAATTAAGTTCAAACTTGATTTAAGTTAAATTACTTAATTTTAGAGAACGCTTTAAATCACCTGAAACGTGTAGAAAAAACAATCAAAACTAATTTTGAAGGAAAAAAAATTGAAAAAAATTTCTTAGAAAAAGAACAAACTTAATTAAGTTAGATTTCTTTAAAAACTGAAAATCATCAATTAAATAATTGAAAAATCAGAAACAAAATTTTATTTTGCTAGATAAAAATGAAAATTCACCATTTGCAATGGTAGCTCGTGCTAATCGTAATTTGTTTGCTGAGAATCGGCAAAGTAGCGGTCGTTGCCCCGCCGTGCAGTTCTCACTCTCACATTTTACATCTCTCCTCTCCAGTCTCACTCCGTCTCTGTCTAGCATTTGTTACGCGCATTGTTTTAATAGCTATCTCCGGTGCTTTCTCTTCGGCAAAGAGATGCTACGCGGTGCGGGCAGCAATACCTGATGAGTACATCATTGAACACACGACCTGACCCCTTTTTATTCAATGTGCGACGTATTTTGAACTTCGGATTCGCGATATCAATCAAAGTGGGAAACACAAGCTGGCCTAAGTGCCTTTCAATCTGACCGATTAATCGAAAATAATCATTATACATCTATTTTGACAGAATAATTATAAGATGTATATTTGAGACAATCAAAGTTTTTTGAGTGAAATTAAGTTTGATGATTTAAGTCACTATAATTTGGCTAAGTCTTTTTAAGTTTAGATTCAGGGTTAATTAAAGTTTGTTAAGTCAGTTTAAAGTTGTTGAATCAACGTAAGTTCTTAAAGCAATTCATATTTTGATTTAAATCATTCAAAGTTGATTCAGTGAGTTTAAGTATAGATTTGAGTTATTTAAAGTTAAATGAGTTAATTTAAGTTTCGATTTAAGCCAAATAAATTTTTTTGGATTAACTTAAGCTAGAGTAAACTCTAGTTAGATTTATGTCATTTTGAATTACATTTTATTAAATTAAAGTTTACTGAATATATTCAAGTAAAATTCAAATAAATCAAATTTTTTTATATCAATTTAGGCAGACTTGAGTTATGTTAACTTATCTTAATCAATCAAAGTTAGACTTATGTCAATTCAAATTCGACATAACTTAATTTAGTAATAACTGAATCCAGTTTTAATAAAAATTAAGTTAATTTTAAGTAGAATTCAAGTAAATTAATATTGAACGTAAACCAAGTAAAGTTGAAAACTTGAGTCGATTCAAGTTAAAACCAAATTAAAAATGGGATGAAATGAACTAAAACGTTTTAGATAGCGCACATGGTTTTACATTTCTTAATTAAGAAATATATCAATACAAAGTTTTGAAAAATATTTATTCCCACACAAAAACGGAAATTACATAATACATAAACATTGTAAAGTCCCTATCTTATCGACCGTAACAAATTTGATCATTTTTATTGTTAACAAAGTTTGCAAACGAGTTTATTAGCTTGTTTAATACCAAAGCATGTTTTTCTTATCAGATTAAAGTAGGCGACAAAAATTATTGTTGTTGCTGAAACGCGCGAATAAAAATTTGCACAAAATCAGCGAGTTCTAAAATTCCTCTGCATAGCGTGAGTTACGCGAAGAGTAATACGAGCATCGCATAATATAAGGAGTGGCAAGTTCGCTAGAAGGGAGGGGGTGGGGGAGGGGGGCAAATGTGACCTAATACGGGGCCAATCACCTCGTGCACCACAGTACGGTTCGCGCACCGCAATCGCAAGTTTCTATTTGTATCTCATTACTCGCTAACAAGCGTTTAGCAGTTGCGAATTTAGAGTCACCAGTTTGGCCTCCACCCTTTACTCCGCTAGACAGTTTCATGCTATTCTTAAAGTTCCAATGTTCATTGATCCCGAAAGTCTATGTCGATGATTCGGCGAATACAAAACAAAATATGATTAAAATAATTTACTTTTTTGGAGAAAAACATTTTTTTATAAATAAATTAGTATTCTCTACTTTTAAGCGATGTTTTCTCAGCAAAAATATTTTTTCGAGTTAATAAAAAATTTTTTTCCGAAAAATTAACTAGACTAAAAACTAAAAAATAACTAGTATATCACACTTAATGGAACTCATTTTTCGAATTTCTATTAAAATTAAGTTTTATATTCTCTTATAAGGCTATAAATATATACATTTATATATAAATTTATATATAAATTTATATTACATATTCTATAAATTCGTAAGAATAACTATATTCCCCATAAAAATCTATTAATTTCAATGAATCGATTTGGCTCAAATAAAATAATTATTTTAATGATAACATTTGTGACAGTAGTAAATACTTTCTTAAACGTTTCCGAAAAAAATTCCCTAGCGAAAAACTAAAGGACTATTTTCTCTTTTATAAATCAACTTTTTGTATCATTGAAATGATTAATTTTAAAAAATACATCATTGAAATGATTAATTTTAAAAAATACATCATTGAAATGATTAATTTTAAAAAATACTTCAAGTACGATATTGAATGTTAACGAGACTAAGAAAAAAAACAAATGAAACAAAAGTCATCAACGAAACGTAATAAATAATACATAAATATTGCAATTAATTTACTATTAACGCGATGTCGAACGGAAATTTGCTATCTCTCTCACACTTTTAGTGATATTTCAAATTATTTCTTTATTGTAATTAATTTTGAAAAAACAGCAATGTACCACCCTTGGCATTTTATGGGAGAATTGAATAAACTCGAAAATTACGAAAAATATTGAAAATTGCTCAAGTAGTTTCTGAACTACGATATTTTGTTGTAGTTTTAAAGTAAATAACATGAAATTAAAAATTTTAAGGCGATAAATGAATGCCAAAACTTGAATATTAATTTTTTTTTCTATATGGACTTTTTATTTACATTGTTAGTATTTTTCTAAATAGACTTTTTCAGTTTTTCCTGCCACGCACAGATTTTTACTTTTACATACATCCTGATACTTCTGTTTGCCGAAAAGGCACACAAAATTTTACGAGGGGTTGAAAACAGTTTTGCATTCTCTCAAAATCTAGTGATCATTATACTGGTGAGTGATATTGGCAGAAAAGAGGGTTCAAAATAATTAATAACTAAAATTTTTTAATTTCGGAGTCGTTATTCACGAAATAGTTGATTTTGCGTACACCCAGCAATAAAAAACTTTTAACGCCACCCGTTTGTAAAACCAGTAGACTTTAAGTAAATGAAAAGCTGTGTTTAACCCCTCGCAAAAATTTAGTGAGCCTACACTCTTAGAAATGTTTAGTAAAATTACGTGAAAAGTCACGAACTTTTGATTCCGCAAAATTTCACGAACTTTTCCGTAGAGTTGTGTAAAATTACGCGCAAGGTTACGGAAAATTACATTGATCACGAACAGTGTTTTGACAGGTTTCAAATAGTACACAACTTATATTTTTACTCAATTTTTGTGTATTTATTTTTTTCAAAATTTATAATCTTTCTCTCACGGACGAAAATAAATTCTAAATATATATAATGTTTGTATTTCATTATTTAAAATAGAATAAAGAGAGACAAAAGGCAGCTATTTTAAGACATATTTTGGCGTCTATTTTTT
>JABFPM010001556.1:0-19782 GCA_022817325.1 Idris sp. 1 HC-2018
CATATTTTTTATTTATAGTCAATTTCATACTGTACACATTCCGGTCTCTGTTTATTATTAATGATATATCAATACAAAATTCTCAAAACTTAAAAAGTTTCAAAGGATATAAATAAAATTGTAATAATTATCTAAAACTAATTTTAATGAACCAAAAACTTATAATTTTAAATAGTTACCTATTTAGATATTAGATAAATGATTTTTATGTTATAATGCAATTTATGATAAATAATATATACCATCATATTAGGCAGCAATGCATCTGTGAAGTCTGTATTCTCAGATTCGTTCGTACTTCTTCCCATGGAATGTCGTATATGACAGCGACTTCTAACTTCTTCAGAAACCGACACCAAAGCTGAAATAATAATTAACTCTTAAGTACGTAATTTTTGTGTGAAACAACCTAGTTTTCAATTATATATATATTTATATATATATATATATATATATATACATACGTACATGTGTCTGTTTCATAATGTTTTTTTTAAATTCTAATAAAACCAATTAAAACTTACCAGCCAAATATGCAACACTATCTGGAGTTACTTCAAATTTATCTCTTCGAAAGGGTTTGGCAACGATAGCAAGCAACATTGTTAAAACTCGTGCAGTTCTGGTGACTGTCGTAGGCGTAGGATGACGAAATCCTTTCAATAAATGACCAACCAAAGCAAAATGGAAATTCGATTTAAAAGAAAGTCCTACTGCGTGATCCAATTGTTTAAAATGCCATTCTAAAGGTTCTCTTGTTGACATCATCACTCGTTCCAATGTCTAAAACATTATTTAGTTGGTTAGTTTAAAAAAATAACAACTTATTTTTCAATCTTACTTTATCATCAAATGTTCCTTGTGAATCGAGGGTATGCAAATTTTGTTCCAGAAGAGCCAATCCCGATGCATATAATGAAACTTCATCCAATTGCAAAACTGAAGTGGCTACCCAGAATAAATATTTGTGAATAGGAGATTCCTATAAAAAAATCGATAATCAATATTTCAAACTCAGTCACTAATAAATTAGACATTATTATAATAATATTTCTATACCGGTCTCAAAAGTGGTTGCAGTCTTGTAAGACACATGACAATAGCTTCCAAAAGAGTGATGTCATTAAAACTTTCCAAAGCTTTCACCAGAATTCTTAATAGTTGCATTATATCTTGATCTGTGATACTTTTGCTAATACACCCAAACACAATAAGTGCTCTTGGCTGCAGTGCCGGATTGAAACAAAATGCAAAACTTTTGGCAAGTGACGTCCAAGTCCTCAACCAGTCACATTTTGGAATATCCCTCATGCAAGCTTCCATAATCTCAAGCAGAGCATCCGTAATGACTTCCAAACTAGTCAGCGAAAGTCGCTCTCTGTCTTGTGCCAAGTAAGTATTTCTTTCATTTCCAAACCACTTTTCATTTGAGTGACGGTAACTCTGTCTAAAAGCAGTAACTGCAGCCGATTTGACTTTGCTTATTCCAAACAATAAATAAAATTTTGGCAACGAAAATTCATCCAGACTCATTCGCAGAACCCGAAGTGTGTCTTCTGAAAACGAAGGGGAATTGCAGGTGCACAATGAGTGGATGATGTTAATCACCAGACCGTGGGTTGACGCACGCATACTCAGACTCCCAGAGCACACGAGAAAAGTGACCGTGTGAAATAAGTAAGGCAAGTGCTTGCCAACGTCTAAGCAGTTATTAAAGGACAACATCAGAAGGTATCTGGCAAGAATGGCTATATCATCCCACATCATGTGTTGTTCTAGCAAAGGAGTAGGAGAAGTGCAAGTTTTATCTACAACTCGACACAATCTTCCAATAACTTTTTTCGCCACTAATTGTACGTTTCCAGAAGCCAGAGCTACTGCTGTATCAGCCATAATTTCAACCATAGGTGAACCCAGTCCATAACGAACGCTTCGCTGTATGAAGTTGTCCAGCACAGTGTCTATTAATTCAGGCAATCTGCCAATGGTACTCCAAATTTTTGCTTGGATACTTGGATACATTTCTACTTCATCAATAGTTAGGGTAATAAGTTTTTCTAGAATCTGTATAACTTGTTTTTGTCGTTTGCCTCCTTCGTCATTTGGCTTGTGAAATCGTACCAAATTATTTAACCATGGTGTCATGTACTCCAGACAAAGATGTTTGAGCTCGATTGTTGATGCCCGAAATCCTTGGATGCATTCTTCCAAAAATTCCAATGTTAAATGAGGATCATTAGCAGCTAAAGTCTCGCTCAAGTGTTTAATAAAAATGGTGTTGTTAGAAGGAATACACAAACCAGATGTTTCGAGGAGTTGACCTTCAATTTTCAAGTCAAATGTTGCAGTTAGGGCACATAGTTGATTGTATGCAGCTGTTCTTAAATTTGGATCAGAACTTCCTAGATTAAGTAGTGCCATATTTAACAAAGTTCCTGGAACGTCTTTGGGTCGGATTTTGGGATGTACTGACATGGTGTCTGGTTGAGAAAGTTCCCATCGATTTCTTATGTGAATGATGGCTTGTACGATATTATCACAGTCATTGTGAATAAAAGACAATGGTCCAGCTTCGTTGGAAATTGTGAGAGTGAATTGGTTATCATCTACGAGACAAACTTCTTCAATTTCGGAAGCATAATAAACGTCGTTTAGAAGAACAGAATGGGAAAGTACTTTGCATTTTTCTGACGAAGTAATTTGTATAGCTGTTGGTCCAACTTTAATAGATACTTTAGTATCTTTGTGGGATAGCTTCAAAGCACTAGTAAAAACTTTGAGATCCTCGTCCAAAGAAAGAGTAGCTCCCGGCAACTTTTGTTGTTCAGAATCTATTAGTTCACTGAGTCGATTAGCACTGTCTATGAACATTATCTTTCTGTTGCCTTTTAAAGGAGCCATTACTCTGTCATGGAATTTTGTGTATTCACGAACCCAACTGTTACAATTGTATATGTAAGCAGCATGAATGTTTTCATAAGTAACTTCTGGCAAAACATAAAACCACTTTTGAAGAAATTCAGTTCGAAAACGATTGTCAGAACATGTATGAGTGAAGTCCAAAACAAGTTCAAAAGGGGAATGACAAAACGGTTTGAGAGTTAGAATTACGTGATATATAAGTAAATCTCCATTAGTTTCTCCAATTCTGAAAAATAAAATATACAACAATTAGAAAATATAAGTTGTTTAAATAAATGTATTTTATTTGTATTGATTGTATACTTGTATCGTCGAGCAATGTAATAGAACACAGGATATCCTTGTTTACTTGTTCCAGCTTGGTAGAAGATATTTGAACTTTTTATGCTTTTAAATTCTTCTTTTTCGTGCATATTGTGTTTCACCATTATCTCTTCAAAGTTTGTTGATGACATATCGATACTGGACCATCGAGCATATGATGACG
Source organism: Idris sp. 1 HC-2018 (assembly GCA_022817325.1). Classification (NCBI taxonomy): domain Eukaryota; kingdom Metazoa; phylum Arthropoda; class Insecta; order Hymenoptera; family Scelionidae; genus Idris; species Idris sp. 1 HC-2018. The sequence goes on from JABFPM010001556.1 coordinate 3,410, forward strand.
AAAATAGTAAGCTAAAAATTATAGTCATAATAGAAAACACTAAATGTATGAACATTTTTAAACACCATTATAATAAATAGATATGAAAATCTTACTGAGAATCCACAGGTTTATGTTCAGGTGGTCCTAAATAAGCCAGCAAAGTAGCCATTTTATCAAATGGTCTTCTGCCCACAGCTTTGTGATCTCTGCTGCTGCTCAAGTAATCTCCAATCCGTTCCTGATGATTCCAGAGTAATCTATGCAAGGCCAAAACATTTGCATCAGATACAAATGACATCGGATGACTTGCTTGATCCACAGTTTCACAGTCAGATGCTATTTGAATGAAAAATCTCCTTGCCATTTCAAAGTGAGCTCGCAAAAAATCATTAAATGGCAGCATATGTTGTTCTTTACTAAATTCAACGTGGTTTGCTATATTTTGTAATATTTTAGACATCAACATTAGTCCTCTTTTAACCTGTATCGGTACAGGTTTATTAATTATACCCATTTCTTGAGGTGAAACAATTGCTGGGTTGATAAAACGCAGGAATATAACTGTTCTTACTGCACTGATATTGCTTTGTGGACATTGCGGAAATCGTTTGCTTAGTACTTGATACAAACAATGGCACATGGACCGCAACTGGAGAGGGAATTTATCCGAAGAAGACACGATTGCATCAAATACTTTTTGTGTTAGTGCAACTAAATTTCTGCCATTCTTTTCAATGTCTTCATTGGCGTCAATCCTGGCGCTATCCACTTCAAATCCAGTAGTTGGTTCATTAAACAGTGGTGTAATTAAAGGTTCTAAAAGATTTTGGAGATAGCTAGCACCATATATTTTGAAACAAAATGCCATTATTTTACTGCCAAGGCTATTTCCTCTGAACAAAGTTTGCATGCAATCAGAAACTTCGACTTCTCGGTAGAACATGTTCCACAGTAAAGGTGAAAGTAAGTGCTTTGCATCAAAAAGTGTTACAAACACTCGTGCCAATTCATCCATTTGATTTGTTGTCACCACATTTGCCAAAGCCATAGCAATGGGTAATTCACCTTTGTCACTGATCATGGTTACCAACTGAACGAGTTGTTCAAATCTGTCAGCTAATACAGTTTCAGCCAGGGTATCAAATTCAGTGCCTTGTTGCAAGATCTTTGTCAAAACTTCCATAAAAGCTGCACGAGTTTGCAAATCTTGATTGTAACCCAGACCTAAAATAATCAAACATAAATTGTTAACAAACAAGTAGACTGAACAGATCTCGAATTTTGTAAAAAAAATACATCACCAATTGAATGCATTAATCCACTGTCAATATTAGCACTAAGTAAATTGCTCATTGCTTGAATAGTTGCATTGCGTAAAGTTGATAATTTTCCAGATGCAATGCGCTGTCTAGCCACAGCCTCTTTTTCATCCTCAACAACATCATTACAATCATTCAACAAGTTCATGAATAGAGTAAAATATTTGAGAAATAATTGTGATTTGGCTTCCATTAGGTCACCTCTGTCAGACTCTTCTGGTTGAAGAGGCAAACCTCGCAACAAAGCCCCAACTGCAGCCATACATGCTTGATCCAAATCTCTGGAATATGAACTGGAAAACAAATGTCTATTAAACATACACTGCGCACCAAAATTAAAGGGTCACCCACAAATTTTGAAAAAAATTGTCAATTTTGAAAGTGCTGCCAAATTGTCAATTTTCATCAAAAAAACTTCATACAAAAGCAAATGAAAGCTTGAAATCTCTTCTTTATGATAAATTTAATTTAAATTGTGAAAATTGAACACCAGATGGCGCAAAAATATCTAATTTTTGCAAAATAAAATTTTTTGACATTTTTTTTTCAACTTTAAGCAATCAAATCTTGTTGGGCTGCTTAATTTTGACTACATTTAATAAAAAAGTGTGAAAATTTAATTCATTGCAATTTTTTTGCTTTTTTGTAAAGCCATATCATGAAAAATGACAAAGTTACAGCCATTTGAAAAAAAGTGAATTTTTATCGAAATTTAGTTGCATTCAGATTAAACTTTAATAAAAAAAAATTTATTTCGGACATATAGAAATCACTGACCCTTTCATTTTAATCGATAATAATGATTAAACTTCATTAATTTTGATTTTTGATTCATTTTTGGTTTTTAAAATGAAATTTTCTGATTTTTTATTCAAATTAACTTTGTTTTCTGCGAAATTAATCAGAATCAAGAAGATTTGTATCAAATTTAGTCGACAAAATTACGATTAAAACAAAATTAAATTTTTTGATATTGAAAAAAAATTTCCAAAAAATTGGTTTGCGTTAAACCGAATATAGCGCCATCTGGTGTTTAGTTTTGTTAATTTGAATCGAATGTATTAAAAAGTAGAAATTTCAAGCTTTCATTTGCTTTTTTAAAAAAGGTTTTTTGATGAAAAATAACCGATTTATGACCAAAACAATAGAAAAATGTACCTTTTTTTCAAATGGCTGTAACTTTGTCATTTTTCATGCAATATGGCTTTACAAAAAAGCAAAAGAATCGCAATGAATTAAATTTTCACAATTTTTTTTATTAAATATAGTCAAAATTAAGCAGCCAAAAAAGATTTGATTGCTTAAAATTGAAAAAAAAATGTCAAAAAATTTTATTTTGCAAAAATTAGATATTGCGCCAACTGATGTTCAATTTTCACAATTTAAATTGAATTTATCAAACAGAAGAGATTTCAAGCTTTTAAACTGACGATTTGGCAGCACTTTCAAAATTGACAATTTTTTCAAAATTTGTCGGTGACCCTTTAATTTTGGTGCGCAGTGTATATGACAAACTGACAAATTGTTTTTAATAGTTTAAATTGGTTGGTAATCTTTCATACGTGAAACTTAATAAAAACTAAATATAAATACTATTAAAGACCCAACATACAGACACAAATTTGAAATTTCGATAGATTATAATTTGTTTTCCAGTGTACTTGATATTATATAAGTAAAAAATATGCAAATCATATAATTCGTGTCGCAGATATTATACACTCAGTCCAAATATAATTCATCAAATCCTATGAACAATCTTCCTATTTTTCTATGTAATATCAGAAATAATTAAACTAAATCCAATAGAATGAAAATAACTTGATTGATTTTAAAATTTTATAATCATATTTGATTAAAGTTATTTGACAAGTTTTCTTCATTCTAATCAGTTTTGATGGTACTTTGATGGCGGTAATTAATTCAATAATGTATTGAATTTATATGTGTATTTAAATTTAGTCTGATACTTAAACTGCATTTATATATAAAACTAGAATACTTTCTATATTAAACAATGGCAATAAAAACACATTTTTTTAAAGAAACGATTGTAAATTTGTCAAATTACTTTTTTCAGAGATAATATAGTGTATGTTTTAATAACTATTAAAAGTTAGTTATTTATTAAATTGAACGTCAAATTTCTCGAAGCATGTAAACTCATTTGAAGTTTGCAAACATTTATTCATTAGAACTAACTAATTTTTTTGTTGAATGCCAATAAACTTTGTAAATAATCAAAATCTTTGCTGAAAGAAAGTTTGATTATTCTTTTGCAAATATCAGTCTAGTTGAAAAAATATTAACTATACAAATTGTGTTTGACAGTTCAGCAATAAAATTTAGCCAATGCAAATTGATTAAAATCATCTGAATGGGCACTAAATAGACTTACAAATTAAATTCGTATTAAACGAATTATATGAATGATTTGCATAAAATTCGTCGCAATATTGGTCCTAATAAACTGATTCGACGTTTCATACGTCGGTCGACTTTGTGCCAAACATTTGTTCGACAAAACTGGTACGTCTGCTAAAAGGAGTGTGGTTAACCTCACGCTATTTCATTACATCAGAGAGAAGACTGGCAGTTGGTCAGCGAGTTGCGCTCGTGTGACGAAGATTCACGGAAAAGCACACGAAAATCAGCACCAACATTATAGATCTGAGCCGACTACTCTTTTGGCTCAAACTTTCGCTTTTACCGTCATTCTATAATTCATGGCGTCGTTGTGTTAGTGTGTGTAACAGACTGCCTTCGTCTGTAAGCGAATTGTGAGAAAGTAAAGAGGGAAGAGGTTCGTTCGTTCGTTTGGTTTGGTTCTCTCGTTTCGGTTAGCAGAATGAAGGGAAAGCTAAATCATGCATTTTATTAGAAGAGCCGCCACCACCACCGTGCTTCGTATCGTTGCTGTTATACGACGACGAAAAGACTATACGGCAGAGCAAAATGCGCCGCCCTGCAAATACTTGGCAAATTCATAGCGCCCGGTGTCTATAAACACACGTTACCGGGACGACAGTTGTTGTCATATTTTATTCATCGGAACATCTGTTACTCGTCGCTTAGGCATTTTTAACGCCAGTACCAATCGGCTTACTTATCGAGTAAAATGACAATAAATATGATAATTGATAACACGGAAAGTCAGTCTACGCTTACAAAAACTGAGAAATTTCACTTGAAAAACCAATTTGATCTAGATATAGTTGAAAAATTACATATACTAAGCACAAACCATTAGACTTGTAAAATAAAGAAATAAAATTTGTGCAACAAGCGTATTTTGAAAGTATACTTATTCGATAATTCAAGTACACATGACTTTGCCATTAAAAGATTATTGACATAAAAGTGTATGAGTTTAGAAAGAATTTTTGATCGAATAAAAGAAATTGTAAGCATAGTAAAAAAAGTTGTCAGGTGTATATATTTATGCAAAACTTATAACGAGATAACGTTGCATTAATGTTGAACAAAATACTTGCAAAATTTAATTTTCAAAGAAAAAACTGTTGTTTTCAAGTTTAACACTCTCAAGTGTTTTTGTGTCATTCACCTTTTTATCTCTGAAACAAATTATTATGAATTCATCGTCAATCAAAAATAAAACTAGTGGAGCAAAAAATTGCGATAATCACGAAAATTTTTACACTTCATACTGTACTATAAATTTGAATAATTTAATTTCTCATTTGACTATTTTTGAATCTCAATAGATCCGTATTTTCGGAGTAAATCTTCTGGAATGATTTCGTAAAATGTTCCACTTCGTATATCGATCGGTGAGCATTTAATATCTTAACTGGAATAAGTTTCGCATTCTACCCCATTACGCTAACCGTTTTGTCCCTACTGCATCTTTGCGTCAGGATAATGCTTCGCGATGTTGCTTGCCCTTTGCCTTTATATTTTGCCTGTTTTTCTCTCACAATTATTTTTCCTTTCTTCCGCAGTTAGATCAATTAAGCAACGTTTCTTCGAAGCCATACAAAATATTATATTTATAATCCTTATTTGTATTCATTCAACGTTAATATATAGTTGGATTTTTGATTTGATTACAACTGCAAATCAACATTTACTTTACTTTACTTTGCGTGGAACATAACATTGAAGTAAAAGGCAGCAGATTACAGAGGGTAAAATTGGCACGACTCAACACAGTGGTCTGCGCCCTGATGGCTTCTTCTCTTTATCTCTTTGCACAGATTTTAATATAAATTATAATCTAATGCCGTTTCTTAATACCAGCCCCAACCCTTTTCCGTGACACGTTTCCCTATCATTACCCGGACCCCAAAACGACGCAGTCATTATTAGGAATTCCTCATTACGCGATCAATCATTCTTGGGGATCGTGAACCTAATTTTCTACGTTAATTAATATAAGTACGCTGTGCATTGACAGAGATTTGACGTGTATAATTCTTTACCACTTCGCTTCTTACATAATTAATCTTATTAATTCTTTGCTCGATTTATTATGGTAAATCTTTTACCAATACAGTTTTTTCAACACAAATTTCGTATGCAAAAGCAAATATGGAATAGTTTTTGAAATTATGACTATTTCGCTAAAATGATTTGATTCATATCTGTTTTAAGAGTGTATCTATTTTTAGAGTAAAATGATTTTTTTTTTCATACCAGAATTGTTTGTACTAAGGCTAAATATCTTATAATTAAAATAACTATTCCCTAAATTAAATTCAAATAAGATCTGGATATTGATTATGTACTACTAAATTGTATTTAAAAATTTGCATGAATATATGTATTGAATATATGATGATATGTGTTTGACACTTAATCTACAAGGTTCCCGAATTAACATCAGTCGATCAAAAAATATTTTGAATAAACATACAATTTTGCTTGGTTAAATAATAATTAAATTTTTGTGGAATTAACCAATTCAAAGAACTTTGAGTGTACAAATTCCTCCTAAAGTCGATGTCTCCGAGTCGATATTATATCATAGGCAATGACGCCTTAAGGTACTCGCAAAGATAGGATCGTAAAGGGTGTAGGATAAAGCAAAGATAGAGAATAAACTGATGGATTTATGTCTTGGTCTGTCGGTAGCGTCCTCTCGAGTTAAGGATATATGTAACGATGCTCTCCCTCGTATTTACTCTGCTACGCATTGGATTCGCCTTCATATTTACGCACAAATACGCGTACAACAAATGTACTTTGTTTGTTTTCTTATATTAACTTGTATTTGCTACACGGCCCTCCAGGCTATATTTCACACTTTTCATTTAGCTAAAGCTGGATTAATCATTAACAAGAGTAGAGATAATATTTTGAGAATTTACCTTTTGGAATATTGCATGGGACAATTTGCAAAATAATGAAAATAAAAATTGAAGAAGTGTTTTTATATTCTATTAATAAATAAAGCATTAATAAAGTCAAATCGTATGGAATGGGTATTCAAAACGATACGTGTCTTCTTGTAAAACCTAAATAAATAAATGAAGAGCTAAAAAATGTTACATTTTATGCAAAATTTTAACTTTTCTTAAATATTTTGAAAATAGCACGGTGTATGAAGCAAGGTTAATTAGCGAAAAAAGTCTCATTTTGTGTATTATTCAGACAGTAGATGTGGTACACTGTCCGAAATAATGAAATACAAGAATTCCGCTGTCCATTTTTTGGGCAGTGTAGAAAGCATTTTGTATCCCAAGGCAAACATCGCAATTTTATTCTGTTACCCCTTTAATATTTAAAGGTTTCAAATTTCATCGTAAGAGAGGAGCACTTGAATAAAACAAGATAGTTATGAAAAAGTGACAATAAGTTTGCAATCCCTCAATTAGAAAAGTGTGAAACAAAAGTATAAAAGTTTGGAATGCAAAGTAGATTATCCACGAAAGAAATGAATCATCATTAAGAAAAAGAAAACTAAACGAAGAACAAGTATCTAAGGTCGCAGTCGGTTCGTAAATTGAAAAGTCGAGCGAGGTGGCGATAGCGGACAGACAAAGTTTGGACTTTGAACTTCGCTGCTCAACTGACCCGCGTTTTATTTCACTTCCGGCCATTAACATACTTCGGCCGCGACGGCGACGAATTTTTCGCCCAGTTTTGCGCGACCTCGCGGAGGTCGCGGAGTTTGCATAATTGTTCGCTCGCGATTTCGAAGCAACTTTTGGCACGAGAAAGTGTCGCAAAAGAATGGAGAGAAAGTCGGCGGCTGGGAGCGAAGACGATGACTTCGGGAGGAGGCGTTTTTCCAGGTGATTCCGAAGCGGAGGTGGGCTGCATCGCCACAGGCTACGTGGGGGTTGAGAAAGGGGTAGAGACACTCGGACCGGTTGGCCGAGGAAACTGCACAGACGCGAGAGGGCGGCGAAAACTTTACCGCGAATCTCCACCTCTTCTTCACATCAAATTGTAAACTTTTCGTACAAAAAATACAATCAAAAATAATACGAAATTCAGGCTATCTAGCTTTTTCTCAAAAACGCATTCCTCAACTTTTTTTAAACATGCACTTTTATCAAAATCCGACCTTCGTATCTTTTAATGCAAAAATGTAGTTTGCAAAAATCAGAGAATTTTATGGAATTATTGAAATTCAAGTTTGAGCTCAACAAGATTTTGATTTTCAAAATGTAAACTTTTTTTGAACTGAAATAGTATCGAAAAAAGGAATTAAAGAAGTAACCCTATCTATGGAGGCGTGGAACATGGAGCAAGGAACTTTTAATGGTTCTAGGAGCTTTTAGAGTGGGACATGGCGCATGCGTAACTTGATAGGTTATATAAGAGTGGAAAGGTGTGGAATGAGACTGCAGAAAGTATAATGCACGTACTCAATGAAAAAAAAACAAAAAAAAAACAACTACTGAATCTGGAATGAATCTAACGTACGAATGCAGAGGCAAGATACAATCCTCATTAACAGCTGTGCAAAATGCTAACATCTTTTTTACGCACAAAATTTCATGATGAAATTTTTGAGCAAAGAAACCCGTTTCATTCAAGTTCGAAAAGCTAGAATTATTAACTACATAAGATGAAAGTGACCAGGTTTCTTCTCGTCGACTATATTAATCTTCTTGATAGATTCCACGTCGTTTTTGATCTCGCAGAATGTGCAAGTTTATCAAGCCACAGTTGATCAGTTTAAAAAAAAAGAACATTCTCTCTGAACATGGTTAATTATTTTATTTCAAAAGGATGATGTATAAATGTATATACATTTACACTGAAATAACTTATGGTATACAATATTTACAAAAAATTCAATTTTATTATCGTGTATTACTTAAGGTATTAAAATTTTGATTATTCTTCAATAAAAGCAGAAAAACTAGTTACGATAAAGTTAAAAACATTTGGTTAAAAGGTGTATACACCCAAGTTAAATGTGTTTATTGAGTGTAAACTGTTGTAATGATTTCTGTGAAAGCCGTTTCTAGCAGAAAATATTAATTCTAAACAATAGAAAAACTATCATTGTAAAAAATATTAATTCGCATCATGGGCCAATTCAAGAAGCAATTTAGTCCTAAAATTATTAGCCAAAAAACTTTGATATTACATATTATTAGATTAACGTGACTACTCTTAAAAATTATCGATCCACATGTTGCCAGGCACATTTTTGTTCAACTTTTTTCTCTTCTAAGTACACAGAAATAAATGCTTTGAAATCATAATTAATAATCATTGAGCACTAATTGGAAACGTTTGAAAACACAAGCTTGACTGAATGTTCGGTTCGATACTTTTGAATATGAAATGCAAGGGTAAATATTTCTTGAATTCAATAAAGTGACGAGGTGCTCGAATGTAACGATGATGAGTCAGCCACGATCCATAGCTAATTTATGACTTGGTAGAGAATTTTCACAGAAAACACATCAAAGTCCAGTAACGGTCAATGCAGCCGCGCATAGAGTGAAGGTTCACGGATGGTAAAGCAACCACGGGCTCCGCTAACTACGTTAAAAGTTTTAATATTAGTTTAGTCGACGGCTACGGTAGATTGAGACGTAATTCCAGGTAATACCTCGGTTCTGCGAGCTACTTCCAAGCTAATACCGAACGAAACGCTTTCTACAAAGGACCCTCCACTCCGCAGCCCTTAATCTGTATTAAACTCGACGTTCAGTAGCTCAGGAAATGTACACCCACCGCGAAAGAGACACGCTCGTTCGTATTTAGACGCCTATCGCGCGATTTACCTATTTTTCGCGAGCAAATGTAAGCTACTTTGTATTGGCTCTCATGATATTCGTTAGAGTCTTACGGTTTTTTAAGTTTTCATTTCACCAGAATCCGTGAATAGCCAATAATGACATTTTCATTACAAGAGTTCAAACAATTATCTATTGAAAATATTGATAGTTGTTTAACTATCTTAAATTTTAAATTTAGACAATTTTAATACTTTTTTTATTATCTTATAAACAGTCATTTAAATTTATTAATGTATGTATTTTATATATTATTAAACCTGAAATATTCATTTACACTATGATGACTTTAAACGAACGTAGCTTTTGATAAAATGTTTCATCTAATAAGTTTAATGATAACTCTATAATTTAACAACTGTAGTAAGAGTTGGTTTAAGGAGCTTTATAATATAGATTTTCATAAGTATTCAATAGTACTTTTCATAATGATAATGGTAGGAATAATAATAATAAAAAGAATTTTTAAATAAATTCTCGACCATAATAGACTTTTAAAAAAAAATTTTACTTTTTAAATATTGAAACATTTATTGTCATCTTAACTTAATAATTATTATTTAGTTTATCATAATAATGTATAAATAAAGACAAAAAGTAACAAAAAATATATATAATTTCAAAAGAAAAAGAAATTTTCATTTAAAATAAATATGAAACAATATGTGAAATTTTTCTGCAAATCACTTTAGCTTTAAGTAATTTTCTTTGCAATTAATTAACAATATTTTAATGTAACTTTATCTTAATTTCATTGAACTGAAGACTACTCTACTTGAATTAATTTAATTACAATGACCTGTAATGGATGATAAAACGGTATACATAATTCTATAATTCAAAGTTTCATTTAAATGAACATGCTATTAAACATTTATTTTAATTTTAATATGTTAAAGATCAATTAATCAGTCTCTTGTAATATACTTTTAAGAAAGATTCCATAAATAAATCAGGGTATTTTTAATATTTTTTAAACAGCCTCCCAAAATTATTCAAAGTGACTAATGATACACCTTAATATTTTTAAAACCCTCGTTTATTAAAAACATAAGTCATACAATTATTAGATTTCGAAAAATTGTATTTGTATTCATGGTGGAGGAGCAAATCACGCATAATAATTCCGCAGTTTTTCCCCTTATAAAGTGAGCTCCTACCTATTGACTAAAAATAACAACAAATTTTAAGACCTTTCAATTTTGTAACTAAACTAATAAAAGGGGCAAGTTTTGCAAATTGCCATGTGAAATTAGCAAGAATCATTACTAGTTGAATGAAGAAGAATTTTTACGTAGGTATCTAATTTTTTCGTCACCTAAAAGAATTTAGAGGGTTGCAAAACGAAAAAAAAAGTAAAAACTTCCTCGTATAAAAAATAATATGTTTTTTAATCTCAATCATTTAATTAGTATCAAAGATATTGAATTTAATTAAGAAGTTATACATAATTATTAATTTTATATTATAAATGGAACTTATTATTCAGAAAATTAATTATCAATAAAAAAATTTCATTTGAAAAATAATTAATAACAAAATATTAAATACATACACTGTAAAAATACTTTGAACAAAACATTATTTCATAATGTTCTACATTTTTTGGGTGAAATGTTTCTGGAGTTTGAATATTTTTTTGTATTCTAATGTATAATTCAATAAATGCAAATGAGAGTTTGAAACACAATGAATTGAAAGTATTTCAGTTATTTGTAATTTATTAATTATGCTATAACTAATACTTTATTTGTCAAAATTATCTCAACATTTTACAAAAATTATTTAATTATCTAATTAATTCGATAAAAAAATATTTCCTAAAATAATTTTTTTTTTTAATAAATTGTTTTTGTTTGTTAATTTTAATCTAAATTAGTGAAATATCATAAACCAAATATCACACAAATAAGTTTATTTAACGATTTTTAATTCTAATAAAAATCATTATATCTCGCAAATTACGAAGCGAGACTTATAACTAATCACATTTTCCACAATAAGTGCACTGATTACGAAAACAGAATCTAATTAAAAGCGAAATAAAAACCGAAATAATCAAAAAATTGAAATGTTTTTTTATTTTTTAATTAAAAATGCAATCTCTGTCGCATTATAATTCTTCATTAATATTACGTGCGTGCGCATGTCTTAAAAAAATGTAATAAAACCAAATCTTAAAAAAAAATTAAAATGATTTTTGCGCGGCTGTTTGTTTGTTACTCTAATTAAAATATGCGCTTTAAATTCAGTTTGATGGATGTCCTTATCAGCCGGAGCTTCGTGTGCAGCAACAAGAAGTCGGCTGAAAAATGCACCTGTGTCAAGTAATAATTCGCGTGGTCCAAGTGGCAGCGGAGCGAAACGACACGCGAGGGGTTGACACGGGCAGAGCTAAGCAGGAAAATGGCTGCTCTGCTGGTGCTGCGACTGCTGGCAAAGGAAATAACTCGAGGTGGACCACGCGTTTTGCTTGGGAGCTCGTCTCCGTGGAGGTGAATTCGTATATCCAGCACTATATCTGACCTCCCTTTTTTGCCCATTACATTTTGTATATGCCTCTCTTTCTCTGCAGCTGCCGAGGCAGTCGTTGCGTAGGTACCCACACAAGCAAGAAAACTTTTATACTCACTAACACGCGCGCAATTTCCCTCACAAACACACTCTTACATTCATGCGTACCTCGTCTTCTCTCTTGCCCTCTCCCTCTCTCTCTCTCTCTCTCTCACTCTTCTCTAATCTAACTCCACACTGCGCCCAACTATAGCACTATCTTCTTCAGCAGCGGAACAAAATCCTCCTCCAACTCCTATACTTTTTCCTCATCCTCCGCTCTTTTCCTGCCCTCCCTCTTCTGCCTTCTCCTCCTCTTCCTCCTATCTAACGCCTTCTCTTTCTTCTTAACGGTGGTCTTCGGCGTCACCGTTCTCATTGTAATGGTAGTGGTGCTTGTTTCGTACTCTCGGGGTCGTTCGTGGAAAATCGCTTCTCTTCGTCTACACCCTGGCGCGATGCTTTGGACGTTCATGGAGTTGCATCTCTGCATCTAAAGTCGAACCCGGTTACAAATATCGAGATTGCAAGGCGTTGTTCTGCTGTATACAGAAATTGGTTCAAAGCTCGAAACAAACATTGTGCCATCCGACGCTGTCAAAGAACCAAAATGGCGTTTCTTCCTAGTTGGAAAAAAAGTTGTTTTCACAAATAAACGTGAGTTATTGTTTATTTATATCCTGTGTTACATTTTAATTTGTTAATGTGACATGTGTTTTATTATTATTATACAAGAAAAAAAGAAGCTGTCTCTAAAATCGTAAATTGTTATTGGTAATCACCGAGTGATCGTTTGCACGCTGCAATCTTCTCAAATTAACATCAGAAAATACTTTTCAAAGTCATTTACCTAATTCCATTTTCTGCAAACAACTTAACAAGTGAAATTCACATAAAGCAGCATACTATATGATAGGAAAGTTGAAGGTTCATCATCAATACAGCATTGTCGTTTGTTTGGACCATTACCGTCGGCACAAATGACATAATGAATGCATATTTCCGGAGCAAAAGAATATCTTTTCACACAGAATTCGGATTTGGTCAAAGTTTCCAAGGTGAAGTGGCTGCTACTAGTTTGCTGCGTATTACTTGGTGAAAAGTAGGTGGGGATAAAAGTCGGAACTTTGTTCTTGTTCTTGTTCTTACGAACAACTTCGAACCCCCTTTCTCTTGTGCCATTGAACAAACTAGTCTATCTCAACGATACTTACTTCTTTCTTGTTACGCGACTGCCAAGTTTTGTTCAGTTACGAAGGTTACGTTGAACTTGGTTGGTTACCTTTACTCTCCGTTTCTCTTGCGATCAAATGAATTCCTCGAGTTATTTAAAATCTCTTTCTCGGCCTGAACCGGGCTGTGCAAAGTATTTTTGTCGAAATCACTTTTTTATACAAGAACACGAGAGGGGAAGCAAGAAGTAAGCAATGAATAGAAGCCAAAGAGAGAGAGAGAGAGAGAGAGAGAGAGAGAGAGAGAGAGAGAGAAACAGATAAAGTTAGTAGGGGATTGTTAGACCAAGTTCAAACTTGGTTGTCGACTGTCGTTAACGAGGTTTGGCATGGGGCTGGTTCAGTAGTGTCTAGGTCTCGGGGTGTGCTACATCTCGCGACCACACTGATCTGCAATCGCTATTGACAAGTTCTATCAAATCATCGGCAATCGCAATCGAATCTACGCCGGTTCTGTGTATCTGCTAATACTAGCAGCCACTGAATCATTACCGCGACGGTTCATCAACATCAACTTCGAACACCAGTGAATAGATATCAACTATTGTTTATGGTTCTTATAAAACATCGTCAACTAGAAGTGAGTAAACTAGAATTATTTTTAACTTGAAATACACATTTCAATTGAAAAACCGTTATCAAAACGAGTGATTTCACTGCAAATGTAATAATTTAGACGACCAAATGGTCAAAACTCCCCCTTCAAGCGATCATATCGATTCGCAGATGTCAACGAAATTATGCTTGAATACAACCCTAACCTTTCTCAAACTTAAAGTTAGAGAATCGTTCCGTAAATGAATATGACATATTTTCATTCAGTTCGCTGAATAATCAATCTGCGTAAGATGGATACAATTAGGTTGAAGAAAATATATTAGAAGCCATGGGTGGGGTATATTTTGTTTAAATGATACCGCAGTCTGTTGTGTTGACGCAATAATTAGCTCTGCCGACTAGGTTACTATGCCTTCGACGAAACAATTGTGGTAACCTCTATTTTTTTACATGCTACCAACGCTCCCCTTCAAACTTCAATTAGATTCTTTCGTGCTCAACAAACACCCGTTGTTGCTTTCGTGCGCTCAAATCTCTCTGAATTTTTTCCTTTCTCATTCTCCCTCAATCGTGCAGTTAATTGCGTACCTTTGACGTTTACACGTAGCCAGGACACATCATCCGAAATGTTACGGGGAAACCTTTTTTTAGCTTACCCCAATTCTTCCAACAGCTTAGAGTACATATTAGTCTACATAGAATGATTTTCATAGACAAAAAATGTTGAAAGAATTTCGTTCAAAATCTGATATTATTTGAATAATTTTTTCTCGTGTCTTGTTTAAAAATCGAATGTTAAATCAATTTGATGAAGTTAGACAAGGACAAAAGATTGTGGGCCACATCGAGGGGAATTCGACACGATTGGCGAATAGTTCAAAGTGTAAAACAGTGTAGCGAACGTATCAAACGTTAGCGATATCTCAGCGACTTCTTGGCACATGGCGCGTCGGATGCTCGGTGCGATAGCGTGATCCAATTTGTCGAAGAATGCGATATCGCGGGCAACTACTCGGTTCGGAGGAAAGGGGTTGGCAATTAATACGACGCGAAGGCATGCATAACGTCAGCCAGTCTCGAAGGTACGCTTCATTAGGACTTTGCCGGTGGCGCATTACGAGTCAGCGTTCATTTTTAGTTACGAAAACCCATCTTAACCCCTTCGTTGGTTTCCAATTAAGAAAAGATTGTCTATTTCGATCGACCGCCGGCACTCGTATTATCTTCATTTTTTGTTCAAACTCTTTATGCTTTGGCGCCTGATAAGTTATTTTATAAAGAAAATTCAATGCACCTTCTGTTCAGTCACGTTGATTCTTCTTTCTCATGTAAGCAGATTCTTGAAATTTCGAGCTTATTTAATGAATTGAATACTGCGAGTTTTTTTTTTTTTTTCTTCTTTTTTTTTTAAGAAAAACGAAGATTTATAATAATGTTTCGAGAAATGTTTATATATTTTAGCTGCTCTCTTTAATTTGAAAATAAGAAAATGTTATTTAGTAAAGTTGTAACATAATAATTGAGTTGGAAACTTTATTTACATTGCTATTTATTTTGCAATGTAAAATAATATTTATTTCTGCTGAAAATTGTAAGTTTCTATTACGATTCATTTAACACAGTATGGGAAAATATTCTTAATGAAAGTATTGATTTACAAAGATTTGAATATCAAAACTCAACAATAACAACAAAATATGTAACTCATTTTACATATTGATCGAGAGAGAAATTATTATTAATTAGTTTCTCAACTTATGTGCAATTATTAATTATAAATGTCCATATTACACTGTTTATTTTAATAAACGATAAGTTTGAATATCTACAGTTTTATACTTAACCATTTAAACTTGTCTTTTAAATGAACAGCGATTTAAATTATCATTAATATTAGATTGCATGTTTTAACACTTTAAAATGTGGTTAAAAGCATAATTTGTCTTAATAATAATGTTTATACAACAAATTTTAATGTATCATTACATGGTTCTTTTAGAGGCGAATTGAAAATACCTCAGACCACACCACACGGTTCATCAGTATTTAAGATTGCTCAAAATCTGTACTGGAGGTGCACGTTGAATAAATATTTCTAACTATTATGAAATAGAAAAAATGGCATTGTACCTTATGCAGTATAAAAGTCTGCCTGAAAACCAGTAAACTTTCAGTATAGCAATTATTTCAGACTTATTCATTAGTGTAAATGTAAAAATGCACGTATTTTAGAGTAAGAATTATTTATTGTAACTATAACTGAATTAACTGAAAAACACGAGCAACAATTAGACAAAAATAATTCAAACAAATTAGCCTGGTGCACCTTTTTGGCTGCTAGCACAAAAGGTTGCAGCAGAAAACGTGAAAAGCGAAATGAAAAGAATACCAAAGCTAAAACGCACAAGAATCAGGAGCAAAAGAAGAGTAAGAGGAGAGTGGAGGAGAGGAGTGTTCATACGAGATGATGGAAATGCGGAAGAGTAGGTATGCGAGGAGCCCTC
>JABFPM010001557.1:0-19781 GCA_022817325.1 Idris sp. 1 HC-2018
GTTGTGTGCGTGTGTGACGTCATTTATTCATCCTTATAAGGATGAATAAAAATTCAAGACTTGACTTGAATATCGCTTTTGAGCCGTGCAATTTTCGTAATTTATTTTGTTCCGAAAATTGCAAGTTAAAAATCTTGCGAAAATTGCTTCTTATTTCTATCTGTGTACAACTGAATCTTTTTCAACAACATAGTCATATAGAATTCTTTAGTATTTTATAAAAATTTTATAAAAAAAAACTATTCTTTAATCAGATTTCACAGATAAAAATTAAGATTGTGTTAGTAAAATTTTTTTTCTAATTAAATATTTATTCAAACAAAAATAATGATTTCACAAATTTTAAATAAGAAAATAATTTGAATATAAAAAAATTAAATCAAAAAGAGTTGAGAAATTAAATAATTTTTATTATAAATATATTATGGAGTTCCCAATGTGCCGAAAGCTTTCAAAAGGGGTTATTTGAATATCAAAACTACTTTTTTTTAAAACTAAACAATCTTTTCATGCGAAAATGTTTAGATTTTTCAATAATTTTTAATAAAATTATTAAAAATATCAATATTACAAATATTTTAAAGTGAAACTAGTCTAGATCTTTACGTGAAGCGAAGAAGTTATTTTAGAAAACAGTTACAGTAAAAACTAAACAAGTTATTTCATCTGTTAATAAACTTGTTGAGTTTCGAAAAGTAACCCCCCTTGCCCGACCCAAGGGTTGATTACCAACTCGATATCTTTACAACTGCACCACAGTAATTTACATAAATTAAAACGCTATAACATTCTATTATATATTCATTATGCGGTTGAATGCATAGTTTACGAGTACGATAAATTGTAACGTGTATTAAGACCAATTAATAATGCACTAAATTATTTTTATTTATACAGCTTGCAATGTCAGACATCAAAATTACTGTAAAATTAAATGTGGTTACATAACTTCTTTTAAAAGGGTGGCGGATTTCTCCCTCCGTGATATTTATAAAAGGCTTTATTTGTTTCAAAACAAATATAATCAATGCTTTCAAACACTAGTTTTTTAATTCATGCAATTGCTTATATTGTTCTGCAGCAATCAAACTATTTTACACAAAATTAAACAATTCAATTGCATTCAATCATAACAATTAGCACAAAAGAATTTCATCACTGAAAGAAAACAAATTTATTGTTTGAAACAAGCGTGTCTGAGCACTTAATCTGAAACACCATCTATATCAATAGATAATTATTGTCGGACCATTAATTTTTTTCTTTTCACCAGGACACACATCTGTGGGTCCGAAATTCTGAGTACTCGTGGTGCTCAAAGTTTGGCCGCAACTGTTATACATTTTGTCACGCGTTTGGGCAAAGATGCCGGCGATATGCAGGCGCCCTCGGTGAACCGGCTTATTCTCGAACAGTGCTGCCGCCATCGCTGGCACACCTGCCTGAACCAGGCAATGGAAGGAAGCAGGGGCAGGAGAGGCAGGTGAACGCACGCTCGAGGCAAACGATTGTAACGCTTTTCGAGCTAGTTGGCAGGATCTCGGCGTCAAGTTCAGTTAGTACACATTCCTCCGTCTTAAATACCACGCTTTTAATACTGGTCGGTGTTTTGTCTACGTTGGTGCCCTTTTTTGTTGCTGTTATTGTGCCGATTATCGTGACGTTTCAGCCAGAACCATACTCTTCACACAGGCGAAACGTGTTATCGATTTAATAATTTTACCTTAAGTAAGCTGCACGCCATACTTATCTAAACAAAAATCCTAGAGACGCCGATTGTTTGTCAGAAGACTAGCGAAAACATTGAATGATGCTGAAGCAATGCAGGTACAAATAGTTCAGGTACTTTGGAAAGAGGTCAAGATATTAAAAATAGATTGATAATTTTAGAATTAATGTTATTGTAGTGTAATAAACATTTACTATGTAAGAAACACATTTGTAAAAGGGTTAAATGTTGAGAAAAAGACAGCTAAATTGCTGGTTTTCACATTGTGAACTCGTTTGGACAGTTGTGGAACGCCGTTTTAACGTTTGAGGGTCGTGACATTTCAAGAACCAAGTATGGTTTATTGCGATTGGTATCTGCTCTTTGTTCATTGGGGGTCTTTCAATGTCAGATTTTATTGTGAGACCCGGTATACAAATCCATAATAAAGATGTACCTGTGGATTTTTAGTTGTTGAAAATGCAATGTAGGTGTGTCAACGGCTATTCAAATTGTTCTCTGTCAACTCGGGATAAGTCAACGCCAACGTGTTAATACCTAGGAAGAATTATGGATTCATTGATTAAAAATTGGTATGCTTTATAACAATGCGGCACGTATACAAAGCCGGTTTTTTTGACCTGACAAATTCTGAAGAAACCGCTTTTTTAGGAGGAAACTGAGAAAGTCAAATCATGCTTCAAGATAAAATATTTTAATCGTTTGATGCAAAAAGAGACCGCAAATGAAAACATAATACAAAAATTGACCTATGTTTGAATATATATTTTTAAAAGAGTTAATTAAGAAAAAAAATCGTTTTTAATTAGCTTGACAAATTAATTATTAATGAGTTGTAACTTATAAGCTAGAAAAAAAATGTACAGACCATTATTATGCTCTGAAAAAAGTGTAGATTAAATGTCAAGAGCATTTGAAGACAGTGCAAGAAACTTTTTCTTCTTCTTCTTCTTCTTCCTCGAAAAAAGACAAGACAATTTGACTGAGAAGAAAATTTACTAATCAGTGCATTTGAACAAAGGAAAAGTAATTTACTATTATAAATGGTTGATGGTAATTTAAATTTCTTCCGATGGAAAATAAAAATATATGTTCTAAATAAAAATGAAAGAGATGATAATAATAATAAAAAATTGTCGTCATAGTTAGATCGGAAATGAACGATTTGTCGTAAATTTACAACAAACGTTGAGACCAAATTTACAATGCCAAAATGACCGCAATGATACTGCGTTGTCCTAGTTTCACCAAAGATGGACTTGGTCACGCGTCTTGGAGAATTTCGCTGGTGTCGAGGAAGATAAACACATGAGAGAGAAAAAAGACGAAAGAAAAAATTCGACAAATCTTCGGCCATCTGCATTGACGATGGGCGTTGTTTATAAAACAAGATGGCCTTTGATTTATGATCATCCATTACAATATCCAATTTTTTTGAGTTAGATGTATAGCAACAAAAATGGTATATGTGTAAACCATTCTACTCAAAAAGTATTATTTTTGTCAGCATCAAAAGGCACATCAAAATTATGAACAAAAAGATTAATAACAATGGCAACATCTGAACGCGCATGTCGTAACAAAGTTACGTTACAATTGGCTTCGTCGAAACTGTTGCAACCAGTTTAGTCACTTGATACGACTAATTAAGCACGAATTACACGTGATTTCGATCAATTTAATTAGTCGTTCCGGCTGCTTTTGTTTGAAGAACAATTTCTTTTTGCTTGCACTTTCTGCTTTGATGTTTCTTTCTTTCTCTCGTTTTTTTTATGTCTTCCATTTTTCGTTATTCAAGAAAAAGCACGCTCCACTGTCGATGCAAATGAGTAAAAAAGAAAGATTCTTTTTGACGCTGGCGTATAAAAACTCCACGCAAGCTCGTCATTAATCCAACTTCACATTATATAAATCTCGCCTTCCTTGACAAAAACATCATTGCCGGCATGTGGGCGAAATAATATTTATTATCGTTAAAACCGATGAGCCACTTAAGATGAGCGACTCAATTCAGGACAGATTGTAATCGATTTTTTAATAATGTTTCATTATAATCATGATCTAATTATTAATGCTCTTCTGTCTTTCACTCATGAAATCATCGAAACTATAAAGCATAATTCATTCACAAGAATGCTAATATATTTAACGACAAATTGAAGGCTAATGTAAATTAACTTACTTTATTTTTTTTCTAATGAATAATTTGTAGGCAGATTTAAATTAAACTGATTTTCATAATTGATGCATTTTTATTATGAAAGATTTATTCTTTGGCATATTTCTTTTTGACAACATAAAAACAAGTCGAATTCACAAGTAAAATGAACACTCGGATTTTCACTTTAAACGTTTTAAAGCATTATCTACACAGCGTAAAATAACAAACATTTTATTTAAACAGATTTTTATCTGCCGACAAGGATAATACAGATTTTACAAGCTGCGGCATTGTGAAAGTGGCATCCAAAAAGTCATTGTTCCGTCGAGGCGTTGTAAATGCCATGCTCCTGTTTCGGCATGTCACGCTTCGATTAGAATTTTACATATGCAGTGGCAATAATAACAGATGCTTCCCTACGCGCTTCCTATGCCACCGTAGATACGCACTAAAATTCCTTCCGCTTACATACATTTCAATTACAGCATTTTTCCTTTTTTTGTGCATAACTTCAAACGCGTCAATCATTGCGCTAAAAGTAAAAGAAATATCTGCGGTAAAAAATCTTTTGAATGGCAAATCCAATTATGTCACATTTCTGGGTCACTCTTAGTTGACACGATTTCATAAAGGAAATTTTATTTTCCTTTTGAATAAGAGAGAGAAGAAGAAATAAATGAGCTAAAGAAAATGGTAGTAATAATAATTTGAAGAAGAAAAAAAAGAAAACAAGAACAACGACGAATGCTTTTTGAATAAGTTATTTATGCACGCCCGGCGCCGATAGAAAATGGAAAATGATTCAGACGAGTCTGGAGCGTTATCAAAGTTTTTCAGGCTACTTATACGTCATTAAGACATTATGTAAGTACATATAAGAGAATCTCTTTCATTTAGCATGGTTACAATTGCGTCATTGTGCCTTGTTAGCGCTTTCCAGCAACCGATGAATTATGCATCCACATTTCTTTTCGACGTCTGCATGTATGCAAGATAAACGAACCATTCCGGAAATAATCCACAAATTACACTCGCGAAAGATTTAAATTCCGCGCTCATAATTAATTGCAAGATGAGTTATCAAGCGGTAATTATTTTATAATAAAGAAAGCGGGAGGAAAAATAAAAATAAAAAAAGTGACCCCCAAGAGACTAAAAATAACTATATAGGTCGTACAACAGTTGCTTTGCTCACACAACATTGACTTTACAAAATCTTGTTCTTCCTTATGCAGTCTTATAACGAGACCTTCTAACATTTGAATTTTACAGTTAGAATTTGCTTTTTCGTCGAATCATCAGTTAAATTTTGGGTCTGTTTTGCATAGCCAGCTATTTATATTTGCACAAAAGTCGCAGATTTTCATATAACCATTTTATGCAACGTTAATTGATCAACTTCTCCGTCGGAATTGCAAATGGAAATTATTATCAAAGCTCCTTTGTCGTTGACATTAAAATATGAAAAGGATCGGGTCTTTTTGTGCGCTACGCAGTTCTCAACTTCTTGTAGTTTTCCAAGATTGGAATGGGTTTTTTTGTCTTCATCCTCCGGCTTTTTGTTTGTTTTTTTTTTGTTTGTTTTTTTTGTCTATATAAAGGAAGATAGAAGCAGTAGTAAATGACATTGTGGGAATTTGTTAAAATGACCCGAGATGTGTGTAAAAGTCGAGTAGATGTCGAAATGATGCAGCGGAATGCAGTTAGTTGCGAGTCAACGAAGAAAGGAGAAAAAGAGAAGAAGTCGCTGAGGTCTAGTGTGTACCGTTAGACGATGTCACTGTGTAACGCGTACCAAAGGCTCTCTAAAACTATGTAGATAATAATCGAAAGGCTGATGATGCTGCTGGAAAATGAATGAAAGCGCATTTTGATTGTCACAAGTGAGTAAAAAAAACAGACGGTGTTACATAAAGTGCTTGCTGCTAAAGTAGGCAAATGATATTACATTTCTTGTCAAACAAAGGAATGTGTATACCTCAAAAAAATATTACATTGCATTTTAATCATTCTTTGTTTATAATAGTTTTGGACAATTTTCTTAATAAGACACTTTTAGTGGATACATGTTTAATTAATGATAATAATTATAATAAATGTTTGACAATGTTACTTTTATATTTATGATTCGCATAAAATGATGCTGTTGAATAAACAAAAAATTAAAACTATTGCATTTAAAATTGACTTCATCCATTTCATGAAATTAATGACGCGCAAAGATATCGGAACAGATTTGCTCTACTAATGTTATGAGGCAAAGTGTTTCATGCGAAAGAAAGAAAAAAAAATATAAATAAAGTTAAACGAATGTTTAACTTCTTGCTGCAGATGAATGAGTTTACCGAGAAGATTGTATTTACTTATTGTGTGTATACAATCTTGATAATGAAATAAGAATAACATACGGTGCTACAATTTATTCCGCGGAGTAGTTATATATTTGAAATTATAACAAATACATATAATAATACAGTGAAAATGTATGCTGAATGTTAGCAGCTAATTTGGTCGACAGATTGTTGAATGTTTTTGAAAGAAAATTAAATTTATTTAAAGCAATTATTAAACTAAATATAATCAGTGTTTTAATTATGTAAAAGCATAGAAGAAATTTTAACTGGCAACGTTCGTAAAATAATTTAAGTTACGCTCATTAATACAACAATGCACAAATTGGTTCATTCAATGAATTTGTTGGCTGAATAAATAAGACTTTTGATTAAATATCATAATCATTATATTCTTGTTCAATCAATTACAATTTCATTATTTATACATAAATGAATCTTCCTTGGCAAATTAATTGTTCCAAACATTCATAACATAGTTTTTGTAATTATTTGTTTAATTGATTTAGGAATATTATTATTAATTACTGCAATAATTAAAACGACTTTTGTCATTGCATTTGAAAATGATGCAAATCAAACTAAAAACTTTATAAAACTGCGGTGTTTGCAAATAATTAAGTTAAGTAAAGTAATTCATTTAAACGGAGGCAAAAATTGTATTCACATTTTAATAAGTTATTAACAAGTTATTTAAATAAAGCTGTGAAATAACGTAAAATAATATAAAACGTATTTATATGTAATTGTTAAATAATAATTGTGCTTTGATAATTAATGGGTTATTATTAATTCTTATTTTATAATGGAATGTTTAAGTGACAAAACAATAATTATAATAATTATCGTGACAACTAGACTGACAGAAGTAATTACATTTTTGTATAATTATTTTATTTATCTGCTGAAATAATAAATTTGTAAAAAAAATTGTGTTTCAGGGTCAAGTGTCAATTAGCGAGCATTTTAGTGTTTTAAACAAGAACACATACGAAAAGAGTGCGGCGGTTACGCTGGCGCACATTTTTGCGAAAAAGTGGACGGAAATTGGCAAAAAACGGCGAACCACCGGTTCGGATTCGGACCTGGACACGGATACGGAGATCCTTATTCGTACGCGTACAGCCAAAGTGCGCCGAGTATCTGCAACAACGGATTTATTCAGCCAGTCCAAGAGGACTATCGACCGATATATTTTTACGTCGCGCAGCCCTATACTATACCCTACACTTTCGCCAGGCATCCGAAAACCTCGTCCACTTGGTCTTCGTTGCGGAGGCCCATCAAGGCACGGGGCCACCGCTGCCGAGTTAAATTTTCAAAGAAACTCAACACTGCCGAGTTTCATCAAAAAGTCAAACAGGGCGAGTTTGCTAAAAGCTTAAACCAAGTCGATTTTGGCCAATTTCATTCAAACAATCAAAGTAGGTGATACTATATAACAACAATTATTTGTATAATAATTTTTTTCTCTGAACAAACAAAATTTAAAATAATCTTATTTAAAGCTACTTGATTGGTTTTTTTCATGAAGCGAATAAACATGGTAAAACTAAAATATTAAATTTCGCTGATAAAATTACTTATTGAAACGAACATTTTGTTGATTTAGTTGAATTTTCATTTATTTTGCACAACTGGATGAATTTTTGATTTTATTATTATTAACTAAATGAAATTTCATTATGAGTTGCAATTATATTAAACAAAGAAAATATTTGAAATTATGTATAGAATGCAAAACACAGCATTTCATGGCGAATTTTAAACTTTACTATTATTTTGCGTCAACAAAGGGAACTATATATTCAAGAGTATTAAACATTTAAAAGTTATTTAATACAGTGAATGTGGTTTTAATCATAATTATAATTACATTTAATTAAATAATGTAATTACTAAATCTTATATATAAATAAAAATTTGATCAACTTTTAAATCATCAGGATCATTATTTTGTATTTCTAATAAATGCATGAAAATGCGTATTCTTGTACCGTTGTTTCACAAAATTGTCCGAACAACTTGAACTCGCCGAGAATTGAGCTTGATTAGCAGCATCCAACAGTGCTCTATCACAAGTTATTTTATAATGACAACTCTAAAGATGACTACAAGTTATCCTTCGTTATTTATTTGCAGTTGTCGGTAACTTCGCGAGAGCAGGTACGACTACTCCTCACTCTCAGTCTCATTCTCACAGCCAGTCAAGGATGTCGACGACGATGTTTCGTCGGGGGACCATTTTTGCGACATTTTTCTTGTCGCTGATTGGCGGTGGCCTGGTGTGCGCGGCTCTGGTGACCCAGCACTGGATTGAGGCGAAACCGTGGCGAACCCCCAACCCCCAGGACAGCGCCGGCCGGATCCACTTTGGCCTCTTGCAGGGCAAGAAAGAATTAAATGTTGCTTACGGCTGGAGAACGTATCACATTTCCGGTGGGTATTCGAATCAAACAGTTTTTGTGTTATTTGTTCGCTTAAGAAAGAGCTGGATTAAGTGTATACAAATTTCGAAGACGAGACTGATTTGTTACGTGAGCATGTGTGCTAAAGGATAAGCTTAAACTGGTTATGCGGGGATATGAATATTTGATAACGAAATAAGTGAAACTGCTGATCAAGCATCTCCTGTTACATTATATTCCGGATCTTATGCCCGCACTGTGCTTGTCGGTTAACGGTGCTCTGAGGATCGAATGGGAAATTAGCAATATCAACACTCTGCAAGCCAATTCAGATACATTTTTTAGTATGAATTACGTGATTAATGTGTCGCACAAAAAGGTCGCTGTCGTTTCTTTATTCGATGCGATTTTGCATTTGTACAATGTGCTCAGCAGATTGAAAAGTTTATTATTTTATTTTAAAAATATCTAGAGACGAAAACTTGAGATATTTCGAGAGAAATTAAATGTAGAAGAACGATATAAATATCTTTTATGATTCAATGCTTAAAGGGTTTGCCAAATTGATGTTGTATTGGACATGTTACTGGGTCACATTAAAACAAGCATGTAAAATTGATGTAGGATTATTACATACAAAGTATTTTTAGAATACAACAAATACGGTTCGTTAGAGAAAGCTGTATTTTACAAACATTCTGCAAATTTTTGTTAAGAGACAATTCATTTTATTAGATTTTTTAATTATAATAAGTGAAGTTTTGTTTTTTAAAGTAGAAGAACACTTGTATGTTGAAAAAAGTTTATCTGCATAAATTTACATATTTGAGATAAATGCATAATACATATTTTATATCAACAATTTCATAAAACTAATATTCCTAATTTTCAATATTTATTATTATATGAACTTTTATCATTTCATCACATCTATTGACAAAATGTGCATCAATAGATTTAGTAAAATTAATATTTATAATTCAATTTTAATTGTAGGATTATTCATAATATTAATGAATAAGCATACATATAATTTAAACAACAATTTTTAATAAATAACTTTTGATTAAGGAAAATGATTTTTTACTGCATTTATTAATCAACTATAAAAAAAATGTTATTTTTTCTTCTAGTTATTTTGAAAGGTATAAGTAACAAGATAGCTTTAGTGGATCAAGTGATTTAAACGCATCCTTTGAACTTCCAAATACTTTAATAATGTGAACTTCTTTTGATTAATGTTAACGTAATTTTTTTAGTTATTAACATAATATGCATAATTAAACAAAATTCGTGTTTTTAACTTATCAGTTAAATGGGTTGTAAGAAGACTTTTAAGAATAACTGTCCTGCATTAATTTTTAAATATTCATACGCATCAAGTATGATTCAATATTCATGATTGCACTCAAATTTGTTGATTATAATATATTATTCAACTTTGATAATGTGTTTCAAAGGTACATAAATAATGAACGTGTAATTCAAAAAATAATTAAACTAATTTTTTGTTCTAAAAATAAAAATTAAAAAAAGATATGAAAAAATAAAAATTATTGCTATTAAGCTTATTAATAATAAGTTAAAGTTTTATATTTTAATAATTAAAAAAATTATTTTTAACAATTATGTCCATTTTAATATTTTGTACCTATGATACACACTTTTTTTAATTGCAACTTTTACATAACAGTAGTAAAATGTACTGATTTTAATTTATTTAAAACAATTGGAATTAAAAATAAAACTTAATGAAATGGACACTAATGAGCAATTTGCCAATTTGAATGACAAACGAAAAATAACTTTTAAAATAAACATTTCTTTCAAAAATATTTTTTTTTTATTTTAAGTCTTAAATCCCAAACAATAAATTAAATACATATTTTATAACTATTAGTGTTTTTTTTAATTTTTGTTTTGCAGATTTATAACCAGTTAAATTTATAACCAAATTTATAACAAGTTTATAACCAGTAACAGTTTATTTTCCAACTTACAGCATTTAGGAAATTCACTGGTGCATTAAGATTTTGAATTCGCCAATAGTTGACTGGCTGATAATTTATATATAATATTAAGAACTAAAGGCGGATTCATTGGTTTTTCAAAACTCCAAGTTAAGTAAGTTTACGTAGCGTGGAGACCTTACGTAGATATTTTTATGACGTATGAAAGTGAATATTTTTTTGTTTTTTTTTAAATGAATAGTTTTTATTTAAAAATTTTAAATAATAGAAATTAACACAAAATACAACTAATTCTAATCATTTCATAGACAAAACTGCCTGACAAAATTATTAAATTATTTCATTGGAAAAATACTTTAAAAAAAATCAATCTTGCAACATTTTATTGACAAAATTATGTTTCAAATAAATTAATTAAAATTTTTTATTGGAATTATTTTTTCTATTAAATGATTAAATTAAGTTGCATTTAATGTTAAATTTTTATTATTTAAGATTTTTAAATAAAAAATATTCATTTAAAAAATAAACGAAAGAATATTCACTTTTATACGTTATAAAAATATCTACGTAAGGTTTCCACGCTACGTAAACTTACTTAACTTAGAGTTTCGAAAAGCCAATGAATCTGCCTTTAATTTATTAAGTTTCAAATATAAGTTAAAATATTAGTAAATGAGATTCCACCAAAAAACTGCATTTAAAAACCTCCATATATAAGCTTTTAATAGCAATTTTAAAAGTTTAACTTGTAGACTGCTTGCTTTAGTAAAATACTATCAACGTCGAATTACATGACACCATTATCTATTTTATTTTTTGTAATGATATCCTAATTACGCTACTTTCTTTGCGTAACTTTTAATATTTGCGTAAACGAAATTTCTGCAACTTTTCAGTACTTTATGTACTTGTTTTTATTTAAATGATAATCTATTTTATTTTGTTTCTTTACCCTAATATAACTTGATAGTATAATTTTAAAAAATGTGTACAATACTAAACGACAATTTTGAGTTCATTAAAATAAAATTGTCCAAAGTAATTGTTAAAATGTATTTTTCAGTTCCGCAAATGATCAAGCAGGATCCTTCAGTTATGTCGTGGGGACTCTGGGTAGGTACGTTAGGAACAACATCAGCAGCTTTACTTGCCACAGCTTTAGCAGCTCTTTTGGCTGTTTTGAATACTGCAACGACTCCAAGGTCTAAATTACTTTCAGTTCCAGGTGTTTATTCAATCAACATTTTAACACGTAAGAATAATTAGCTCTACTGATAACATATTCATTTGTTTGCTAGTTCATTCCATAATCTGTATCACTTTATTTTCATTTGCAGTATTGATGTGCATAGCCAGTGTTAGTACATGGTTGGCTCAATATTATACGAAACTTTATGTAAATGTTTTGCCAAAGGAAGATATTGACAACATGTGGACCAGTGAGGGTTCTGCAGAATTAGGATATTCGTTTTGGTAAAAATTAATAATTAACTACTTTCAGTAACAGTTTATTTTATTAAAATAATTTTTTATGAGAGAATTTGAAATATTTTATGTCTTATTTTATGCTAAGCATTTTATGTACTAATATAAAAAATTTAAAAATATAGTTCAAATACATACATTTAGTTTGGAATTTACTATTTTATTAACAATAAGTTCACTTCATAAAAATTATGTTTTAATGTGATGTAATAAAATGTAAAGAATACCGTAAAAACTTTAAATATATAATGAATTATTCTTGAAGTCTTTTCAAATAAATTTTTATTTATATTTATTAACTCATTATATATTGCTTCACTTTATTAGCTATTAACCTCTTTTACACACCTCTGCACTTTAGAGGACAGGAGAGCAACTTTTAAGTTGACTGAATTGATACTAAAATTGACTATTTAGAGCTAAAATATTTTAAAATTACTTATACTGTCCAAGATTTTTTTAGCATTTCGAATTGTAACATTTTCTAAATTTTCAATTTTTTTAATTATTTATTTTTTACATATCAGTAATAATGTTTCTAATTATTTACAGGTTGGTTGTAAGTGCCGGAGTCGTTCATCTAATAAGCATAGCTTTAGTAGGATGGGGATCTGGAAGAGTTCGCGACGAACGTTTAGAGCCTATGCCTCCTTTCGAAGAGAAAACTGCAGCTGCTATTATGCTTTACTAAATTAATGTCCACTGATCTTGCCCATACGAAATTAACGCAGAGTTCCTATTTTCTTTTTATATATATTTCTTTGAATAACAACTAATTTATCGAAATATTTTTATCGAGTCAAACACATAAGAAAATATTATTCGAATAAATTCTTTCTCAAACATACAAAAAACAACGAATAAAAAGCGTATTAATCAACCTATTGAAAAATCTATTATACTCATTTTGAGTACTTAAAATGTAAAGAAAATCTAAAATTAGATAATTTACCTGCTACATCAAAAGTAGTTATAGATTTAATGATCAATTTTAAATGATAATTAAATTAATTGTAAAACTGAAAATATACAAAATGTTACGATGTTAATATGCAAGTTAATATGAAAATATGATAATTATTGTGAATGTAGTATTTTAATAATTTTTGTATATTGGAAAATTTCTTTACATTACACTAATCTAATGAAAATATTTTACGGCAGTGTAAATTGGAATTATGCTGCAGTGTCGTTTGCTCAAACTGATATGACTTTTAATTAACTTACATTATAAAACTTGCTGTGTCCTCGATTTCTAACATATCCAACAATAAACCAATTGTTAACGTAAATGGATAACATTTTGACAGGGTAATTTATATTATAATTAATTAACATCAACGTCATGTATCATATACATGCAAATTTTATAACATGCATATGCATATAAATGAGAACGTTTGCAAAAATATGTTGTTTGAAAAAATGTTTTATA
This sequence comes from Idris sp. 1 HC-2018, assembly GCA_022817325.1. NCBI lineage: Eukaryota > Metazoa > Arthropoda > Insecta > Hymenoptera > Scelionidae > Idris > Idris sp. 1 HC-2018. The sequence goes on from JABFPM010001557.1 coordinate 13,543, forward strand.
ACCAACTACTTAACTTAATAGTGATAAATGATTAGAAATTTAATTCTAACACTAAAATTGTATGTCAGTAAGAGTAGATTGAGATGAAAGTAGTCTTTTTAACATACAATTATTTATATTCAAATTACGAATGATTATATTTTTTTAACTTTTGCTTTCCAACTTAACGAGAATGGTAGCTTGCATTTACAAAATGTGCCTTACAACAATACATACAATTATGTTTGTTCAATGTAAATAAATTGCACTGTATTTTGTTTATATTTGTAGTATGTACTATTTATTACGCGACATGCATATTGATGAGTAATTGCGTGTAAAATCTTAGAGAATCAATTTGTAAACATTTGATTTTATATATTTTTACAAATATATATAATTTACATATTAATGCATTTGTCTTGTTAATTTTATTAACCAATTTTAATATACGACCAAAAAAATTGATAATAAATATTTTTGTTATAAGTATTCTTATAAATATAAATTATAACTTTATAAATGTAAAATATTCCACTTATACAAATAAAATTTCATAAAACAATTATTAGTTAATTTTATTATTTGAGGAAGATTTATTACTTCTATATATGGGAAATGTATTTATTAACAATTTTTAAGTGACCTATTATACATTTCAGCACACAGATAAATTTTTTCTCTAATCAAAATTGTCAATAAAAAATGTTTATTACAATTAAATTGCAAGAGCATGATATTGTTAAGAAATAACTTAGGAAAACTGTTTACTTTCTTTTCGTATTCACCAGTCAATTTATACTATTTATTGACAATTCTGATTAGAGAAAAAATTTATTTGCGCGCTGAAATGTATAAATTAAAAACCTTTTCTAAATAGTTTACATAAAAATTGGTAATTTTATTATATAAATATATATTGTATAATAAAAAAAATTGTGTTAAACATTGTTTATCAAATAGCATTGTAGACATTAAAATTAATTCATAACGTATTGCAATATTGTTAAGTGAGTGCTCGCTCGCCTATAATCGTACAGCGCTCGGGCGCGCCGTACCTTGAATAAATTCTCACATCTCTTTAACCGTTCAAGATACCACTTAAAAAATTTAACCACATATTAAGGGATAAATAACGAACATTTTGGTTCAGAAAAATTGACAAAAAATATCAATCTTTGCAAAAATCGAGTTGTTTTATTTAATTTTGATTTTTAAATAACTTCTAATTGTTTAAACAAATTTTAAGTTGTACATTTCGAAAGTTCACAAAAAAAATCTTTCAAAAAAGTACCCGTAATTTTTTTTACAACAGGTAGTTATTGAGAAAATCGCTTTTAAGAGTTGCGGCTACCGCGAAATCGCGCGCGAGCGCGTAACTTCAAAAAATCATATTTCAGTAATTTCGTATAAAAAATTAAAAATAAAACTACATGTCTTCTTATTTTCGATGTAATTTCCGAAAAAAAAAAATTTTTCAAGCATTTTTAATTTTCAAATGAAACACTCATAAAGAATGCCCCTTACACAGTTCCACAGATTTTATTCACTTAGTATATTATTCAGCACAAACAATGTTCCACTGTTTTATTTTTATGCATGCATGCTAATATGAATTTAAAATCGTGACTACAAGAACAAAGCTACTTTGTTCAATTTTATAGTTTCCCAAAATAGTGCATTGCTCTAATAAACACTATTTTCAAAATTTTAATTAGCAATTACTTATTCATATGACAGTTTTACGTGATATTTGTTAAATTCATAACTTATCCACGAAACTGCTTGAAATTTGTTACACAAACATAATATTTTTTGAGATTAAGGGTAAAAAGTTAGCAATTTTGAATGAGAGCGAAATATTTTATATGAAACGAAGCCAAATGCGGAATAGTGAAAATCGTCAACTTTTGACTTCAGTATATAAATATATTTTTTAAAAAGTTGTAAAAACTGGAATAAAAATACTATTTTCATAATACTAATTTTCAGGTCTAAAACTTCTCTTTTGACCAAAAATATTAATTTCAATGCAAAATTAGATCACAATATCTTAAATATTTTTAAAAATACAAAAAAAAATAAGCTGAAAAATTTATTATAGCCATTTAAATAGAAATAAAGATATAAATTATAACATGTAATACTTTTTAATACAATATTTTTCTCTTCGTATTCATAAATATGAATAAAATAACCAATTTTTATTGACATTTATACGTACAAGATGTATTTCCATTACTATTTAATTTATATGAACTTACTTTATAAAACTTTAAATTTAATTTAAATTACATTGGTTATTAATAAAACATTGAACCATTGACTAATTGTTTACATTTAATTCGTTTAGCGAATTGTCCACTTTCTATCTATAAACGGTTGACAACTTTAGACCAATGTCTTTCTTCCTCTTCCGGAGGCTAATTTCCCTTTTTAACTTTCAGTGTTTTATCATCGCTCCTACCGTTTACTCTGCAAATTCATAAAAAGATAATTAATCGTGACTATTTTACGATCAGCATTATAGAATATAATGCGCTTAGCAGAAAACTGCAATTAAATTGCAAAGCTTTTTTGTGACATCAATGGAACTAGTATTTATAATATTTATACTAACAGTTACTGTGCCACTTATTCAAATGGAGTATTTAAAATAATTAGAAGCAATATGATATGCAGTGTAAAATAATTTTTACTTTGTATGTTCCTTGTTTACAATTATTTATTAAATTGAAGAATTAAAGTTTTTGTCTTTTAATATATTAATTGTTAATTATTTTAACTATTAGTTCTTTTTCTTATCCTCCATTTGAAATTTTCATTGGAGAATCGATTTCTTTTGTCGCAATCATCATGATTATAATAAGGTAACGCCGTGGTTCATAATTTCCTAAAATTAGAAATACGTATACGTGCATTACGAGAATTTTTTTTAACAACTTTCCAATTTTCTTAGATGTTTAAGACAAAATAAACGGAATGCGAGCTGAAACTATTTTTTATCACAAATAGTACAATAAATAACTTTGAAACAGTTCTTGTGAAAATTTTTTTAACCACAAGTTTTACTACATCTCTATTATATATAGCATATATACCTTATATATTATAAGTATACCAATGTATATATTTATGTCAATGCTTGTGATAAACAATTTAGATATTTTAGATAACATTGCTTGCAACACAAATGCACTTTTCTTTTTACTGTATTTTTTCAATGCAGACAATATTGGTATATGTGACAATTTTATGACCTTAATAAATTGTTCTAAAAAGTAAACTATGTGTTAATATGATGAATAAAGTTGCCGGTCCGCAAGTGTCTATTTTATCTTGTGCATCTTTTCCTTCGAATAGATATTCGAAGTCGAGATCGACGATCGTCCCCTCGGTCATCTCGCGAATCTTGTCTACGGTCACCTCTTCGATCTTTCGTGTGATCGTCGTCTCCAGACGAGCGCCATTAATCGTGCTCATTGTAATCTCTAGATTTCATCCAAAAATAAGCTGAAATGTAAAATATTTTACAGATTATTCATTAACAACAATTATTCAAACTATGTAATGTACATATAAATACTTGGCTATCGTTATCATAATTATCACGTTGCCTGAATCTCGAATCGTCTTCTCCTCCGCGTCTGCTTTGTGCAAGTTTTTTTGTTATCGTTCTGATCTTTTGATTCACCGCCGCTTCTTCACGATACTTCTTCTGTTGCTAAAAAATTATTAATTTATGGCGAAAATTACGAATTTATCGTCGAATCTTTTCAAGATAGCAGTAATACCTTTCTACATAAAAAAATGCACAGAAACAAATATATCTTTTAATCATTATAATTAAAATTGTTATTCATTAATCTATAATTTTAATTGCTTTTGAAATATATGATACTTATGTTAAAAAGTGTAAAAAAAAAATTGAATTATTGGATCTTAAAATTGATGCGCCCATGATTTTCGTTGTATACGTTCAGGAAGACAAAAAGCAATTTAAAAATTTATTATTTTAATATGTAATACGAACTTTTTTATTTTATTACAAATTTGATAAAAAAGGTATGCAATGAATCGATAAGAACGATAATTTACTTTTATATCCAAAGTACCTACCTCTTCAACTTAATTTCTGCTAATTATTTTCTTTTAATTTCGATTTTTTCAAATTCATTTAGTTTTCTTTTCTAAATGGATATTTGTACAAAAAGATTTGTTTTAAAACAATCTATCTGGGTCCTTCATTTTATGCAGTCCTTCTCTAAATGCAACAACCTGCTTTCGCTAATCTATTTTAGTTTGAATTCTTTCTTTCTCTTGTTCTCAAAGTTTCCTAGCTAATTTCACCTTCTTTTCAACAGATCGTTTTAGCAGGAGAATTTCAACTAATCTCTTTGATTTTTCAAAATGATTAACTTTCTTTCCTGTAACTTCAACTTCTGCTGCCCTTCTCATCTTTCCTCCAATTCTTTGACAGAAATTTACGCTAAATTCAATTGTTTTTTATCTCTTATTATTGAGTTTTTGTAAAAAAATTAGAAATTTGAGAAATTATGGATGACTTGTTGATCTTGAATATGGTAAATCAAATTATTAGCTAAAGTGACACTTTGCAAATTTGAACATTTTCTTCAAAAATGAAATAAATTTCATCTATTTCCAGAGGTTTCATGCAAAAAATTGAAACACAGATACAGTGAATAAAACTTTATTTTCAATCAAGAATGCAGATTTTAAACAATTGAACTTTTATTTTTTATTTTGAAATAGTTTCTAGAGATGTTCAAAGCTCTAACTGAATTTTCGACCTCGATGAATATACAAAGAATTATTTGAACAATTAGTTTTGGAATTGTGCTTTTTTCAGATGAAATTATTGTTTTCTTTTTAGTTGTAAATTAGTAGAAAAATAAAAAAAAAATTCTAACATATGAGCAAATCTTTAAAAGATTTTTTTTTTTGTTATTATTTAAAATATTAAAATGTTTAAATTAAAAATGAACCAATTGAATTGATGCTGTATAGTTTTTAGTTTTATTGAAAGCTTTTTTATATTTAATTAACAGACGTTTCCTTTGAAGAGAAAGTTTAGGAATGAAAAATAATTAATAAAATAAAAAAAATTTAAAAATCCAAGGGAAAAATTTGTTTAAAAATACACACGAGATTTAAATCCACGTTTTATGAATGCCGATTGCATGTCTGAATAGCAGATAACTAGCCCCAAAGGTATGTTTACTTTTATAACATGACTGTGTAAACTTGCGTAATATTAAATTACAGTAAATACGTACAATAATAAATATATATTCAGTTTTCCAAATTAAACAAAATAGAGTAAAATATAAATAATAATATTTTTTGTGATATCAGAATGTAGAAGACTGCTTTTTTAATTATAATAAGTTGAAAATAATGTGCTGACAACACAAATATTTAAATTTGTATGTAATATTTGTTCATTCTTTATATGTTAAACTCACTCGATTTATTGTTAAATTAACATATACAATTTATATTTGTACAGTAATATCTGTTATTAATTTAAGAACAATATCTCAATAAACATGTAAATTTCAAGTTTATATAAAAATGTCAATTTATTGCCAAAAATTAATTTTTATAGACGCATTATGTAAAAATAAAGAAGATATATATATATATATATTCTGTTCCAAAAGTCTATCAGATGCAATAATAAGATACCATTTATCTATGTAAGTAAAAGTATTTATAATAGAATTTTTGTGATTTTTGTCAAAAATATGTTTTTTTGATATAAAATGTATTTTTACCTGCATTCAAACGCAACTAAACATTTTTATTTCTAGTTTTCCAAATATAATTTCAATAATGAATTTTCACTCGCCAATCAGATTTGTATCAGCTTATTTTGAAATTCTCTTGTAATTTGGTCAAAAATACCACGATGTTACATAATATTTATTTTTTATAATAAAAAACATAAAGTATTATTATAAATAACATATAATTTTAATTATTAAGATATTTGTTTAATTTTTTAGTGGATTTAATTTATGTATTAAATGATTAATTGTATTTATTATACAAAAATAAAGTAGAACAATTTTAATCATCCATTGCTATGCAAATTTATTTTATTTTCAAATTATGCATTTCTGTGTGCGAATTTGACTATGTTTTAAGTAGCTTGTATTATATTAACATAAATCATGTATGATTTAAAATATTTTGATGTTTCAACATTATCAAAAAAGTTGTGCATAAATTATCGA
>JABFPM010001558.1:0-19765 GCA_022817325.1 Idris sp. 1 HC-2018
GGATTTTAAATTGATGAACGATTTTCGATAATGGTCTGCAGCGAATTTAGATAAAAAATCATACATTATTCGATAGTTAGTTTGTTATCCTCTTTTAGGTAAAAGTTGACTTGCTTTTAAAGTTACACAGTTTTATCGCTGTATTATTATCGTTATTTTATATTATTACATTAATATTAGCAAACAATATATGTAGCTTGTTTTTAAACTGTCTTGAACATCGTGTAATCTCACTTCTTTGCTGGGTTCTTCTAAGAGTTTATGTTAACAAAGCTGTCCCCGAACAGTTATACGACAGGGAATAAATACACAGAACTCGAGCATCCTAAGTGAATAATAAAGATCATAATGGGGTTAGATAGACTTCGCTTATAGGGTTGCTTGCGACAAGGCGCCCATATTGGGGTTCTGCCTGCGGCGAAATTGTTTCGTCCTTACTTTTCAAGCCTAAAATTATTATTCAACCATTATACGATGATTACCTCCACCATCTAGTATGTGGGTGTAATACGAGAAATAAGTGTGCAGCAGTTTCGTAACGAGGTGGATCCGGTGACAAACCGAATATAAATCCTCGCACTGTTACCGCGTATTTAGCACCGCTTCCAAACACATGTTCGTACATCTGTGCAAAGTCTTTTTGACATAATAACATGTAATTATTTCTAAAATATCAAATCAATTCTTCTTTTAAATTTTGTAATTGCCCAAGATTTGGAAATATAATGTATTGGTCCAGATTTGTGTTTAATATTAGTTTATCCGTTGCTGCTTGATGACATTACACTTGCGAATATGCGAAAATATCGTAAAATAACACGAAAGCATACAAAATTTGAATCTCGTAACCGGGGGATAATGTAAAGTATGTAAATTGCTTTTTCGGTCACCCTTTCTTTTTGAGAGTGGCAAATCTAATGCACAGCCACCGCACGATCTCGTTACGTCAAACGTCGCGCAGAAAAAGCTGTATCAAAAACGCTTTTTCCTTCCTTTTGGGTTTATACATTTATTGTTTCGAAAGATCGTTTTACTTCTAAAATTATATATATATATATATATATATATATATACACATATAATATTAATATATATATATATATGTAAGCTCACACTCGATTGACAAGCAAAATATAGTTGTTGTATGTATATATTTACTTATGTCGATGTATGCATGTGCACGTGTATGACAGATAAATGAATTCGAAGTGTAGTTAGGCTGAGCCGCTTGTGACCCTTTCATCGTCCATTATGGCGAACTATAGTCAATGGGGGATCCCTTTTGTAAAATACTATTGTTGCGGATCGCCTACGCGCCACGCGACAGCTGTTTCGCAGTATCAATGTCGATGTCGTGATACTTCCTGCAAGATACTCTTGTGGATAGGTCAATAGACAAAAATAACCCATTCAGATCTATTGTTTTAGAAGTGAACTTTGAAGTATAAAGTTAAATATAAAGTTATTTGTTACAAGACAAATTTGATTATATAGTTGTACCAATTTGTTATCATCAATAACAAAGAATAAGGATCTATAATTAGAGGTTTTATCAATGAAAAAAATCTACAGTAGGTAGATTTTATGTGAAACGTAGAGAGGACGCTGGAAGCGTTTCATTAATAGGGCATATATAACCCTGTGGTTGTTTCTTTAAAGGTATATGGGGTTAATTATACAATTGTTTAATATAATTTTCGGTTAAAAATCACAAAGATTTATCATTTTTTTCTTACGAATAAAACTTATGATCTTTTAACCAGAGTAGTAACTGCCCAATTTCAATTAAATATACATATAGGTAAAGTCCTCGAAGCCTCGAAACGGCTGTTGCAACAAGTTACGTGTTTTCATAGGCCTTTTCAAAATTAACTCAAAGAATAACTGTCATTTATACAATGTCTGTAGTACTATTTATTCTATTATTTCTCTACAGAAAGCCCTATACTACTATTTAAGTTTATTTTCAATGTCTATTTTGAATGAAATGAACAAGGAACACGCGTATTTCTCTAAACATATTTACAATTACTAAAATAAGTTAACAAATTTGGTGAACATATACAAATTTGTACTATAAGTAATTATTATTTATGAAGTAATAAAATAAGGGTACATATTGAAGATTTTAATTCGATTTCATTTCAACAATGGTAATACAAAATTTTAGATCAAAGATGTCGTGATTACGTATGAATATTGTAATGGTTCTCGAAGTATCAATGAATATTTTACTTTTGAATGAAAAATAAATTTCATCGTAAAGCTTATCCCAGGACAGTGTCATCCCACAAAAAGCATTTGGGTAATCTATTAGTGCGTCTAGGACTCTCAGAGATGAAAACCCTTTTGTCGTTGGTGTGAGGTGCTTATGCGGTTGGTTAAGCTTCAAATGGGGTGTAGTGGGTACCATTCATGTCCTATGCTTATATCAACTATATAGGTATACATACACATGTATATGCACACAAAATTTCTTCCGTGTGTACGTCCAAGCTTGTAAACGATCGGCACTTTGCCAACTACAAATTTCATTTATTTATATATCAGGATTTGCATTGTATTACAGCTAAGTCGAAACAAACTTGTTTGTTACTCTTTGCTTCGTTTATGCAATAAACAACCAAATTTTTAATGCATGCTAAAGTAACAAAATTAAGTAGTTTCATAAATAATATGACATTTTCATTCAGAAATTTGGGTTTACTATATATATAAGTTTTCTTCTACTTTTCCTTTAGGGTGGTTTCAATGAGTGGGCAAGTTCTTTGACTATTCGAAAGATGTCCGCCCATCATTTAGATTACAATACGCAGCGATGTCTAAGCCCAAAGCTAAATACCAAAATATCGGTAAATCCGGTCATTCAGAAGACGTTAAACATCTTTGATCCAAATCTTAGTTCTAATCCATTTATAAGGCCAAATGGTCACGTTTATTTGAGAGATCGTAATGAAGAAGGCGTGTGCTTAAGATATTTCCTTACGCTTGTACAAAATACAAATACAAATAATAATAATAGTTATTGTTTAAATTATATGAACGTTTTTTTAAGTAAAAACATGTTAAGTGATTACATTTATTACAGTTCAGTGAATGACAACAAAATGTTGCTTTATTTGTATTCTTGTATTTTTTTGCCTAGGATATATATATTATTTCAACTTTACTTCACTTGCACAATGGTACGTGTAATATAATTGGTGTGAATAATAATCGTAAGTGTCGATGGTTTGGTTTGTTGAAGTCTTGAGATTCTTTACATGGCTGCACAAGAAGAAAGTTTCATGTGTTGTCAAACACAAATGGCCTCCTGTTGCGCGCACACGTTATTCGCCTCACAGTGCCGTCTTGATTCTTGAGTGGCATCGTGTAGCCACTAGGCCCAGTTTTGTGTACAACATAATAATACACGAGTAATACGATTATCGAGAAAATGTTCTCTCCACTTTCTTTGAAATCGGCCACTCGGAACAAAATAATCGCCACTTCCGCCTGGTTGAGAACGCAGAAATTCGACACGTCTATGTCGCCTGCTAAACATTTAATTCTTTTTTATGAGATTATTAAAAATACTGTTGACTCTTTTATTGTAAAGTCCAGTCATAAAAGCAATATTATTTTTATAAATAATTTAAAGTTTACTATTATTATTATTATTATTATTTTTTATTAATGGTCTACAGCTTTTAAATCTAGGAAACATAGGTCCAGTGACATTAGTGTCGAAAATATGAAAACATTTACAAAAACAACATGTAATTATTAATTAACTCATATTTATAGTATAACTGCTAAAGTATAAGTCTGCACTTAGTTGTAGTCATCAATAAATTGATAAAAAATAAAAGAAATTATTGTATGCAAATTAAAATCGCAGTGATAAATACATTTTCATTTAGATGAGGTTATTTATAAAGTAGAATTTGATCAGTTATAAATAATCAGGCATATTTACCAGTAAACATAAACCGGAGTTAAAAGTATTCTATAAGCGTAGATAGCGAGTAGTCAAATGATAAAATTTAAAATTTTACAATAAAATAGAATCAGCAAAATTTAACGTGCCACAAATATATATATATATTAATAAATAAATTACAAACAATTAACTACTTTCTACGAATAATTTTACCTATAGTACTCACAAGTCTTTTTTCGATAGAATTAATGAAATAACTTGGCATATTATCTTTTTAACACACACAATTAAAGTTTGTTTTGTACAACGAATAACCATGTTTTATATATAGATACAATAATGTGAGAGAACGCTATATGTGTAAAGTTAAAAAAGATGACGTGAAGAGAGAAAGCAAATTTAAGAGGGTGAGAGAGAAAACCCGTCTAGATAGGAGTAGAGTGCATCATCTATATACGCGGAGGAAAGTGAGTCCATTAGCTTTGACGCTTGTCTCAAAGGGGTACTCTTGTTTTAGTATCGTGTACCGAATGTTTCCTAAGCACCTCGATCGTTCTTTTTCCCTCGCGGCTGCTTTATACCTATAGCTATATACATATATACACATATATATGTGATGATATACACAACGTGCTAGTTTCCAACTAAGAGTTGGAAACTAAAGTTTGGCCCTTTATTTAGAACGTATAATCTCTTTGAAGTTGCGCAATTTAACAACGGCTTTAGAATTGTTGCTCTATTTTTTGACATTTTCCTTCGGCTTGCCAAGCAAATTACAATTTTCGCTCCCCAATAATACTTGGTTTTTCATTAAATAATGAATAATTGATTTTGTTGTAGTTTACTTTAAGTGCAAGCAGCGAATATATCATTCTATGTATCTATTTTTACATTATGTTTAAAAGCTACCACGATATAAATATGTATAAATGACTATATTGTGAGCGAAAAAGTGTATATGTATATATATATATATAATGTACAATAATTATGTCCTCTTTTTGTAAATAGATATACACATTTATATGCCAGTGTAGATTACATAATTTGCAGTTTAAGAACACATTTTACATTTAATTTTCTATTGATATACCGTTTTTTTTGCATTTAAAATTTGTTGAGCGAAAAAATGCACTGATAAAAATGTTGTGAGAATATAACACAACAAAATATATTTCATTTTAATTATTCAGAGGATTTTTTTTTTTTTACTGAAGTGTAATAATGAAATTCATATTCTGACTTTTTTCCCCAAGTACGAAAAAATTCTCTTTTTACGTAAAGCTTTGAGATAAAATACGAATATGTGCAGCAAAACATGATTCTTTTATATAGGAATTTGTTGAAAAAAGTGCATATCTACGAGTCATTGCGGCTTTTCGGTTGATACGCTTTGATAATACTTTACTAATCCAGCGGACTCTGACAATTTGAACGGAAAGTCAGTAGTATAAATGTGGCAGTAAAGCTGCGGATAACTTTGAAGCCTGATTATAGAGAGTTTCGTGCTGCACGATGGTTTATAGACATCCTGGAGTTTTGATATCACATGATACATTATTAATCGGTTTTCAAACTTCTGCGAATGAAAGCTTGTGTAGTATAATTTTAACACTAGCCCATCGTGCAAACATAAATAATCATAATTTATTATATAATTGGTACAATTGATTTCAAAGAATAAAATGCATTTCTTGTTGGAAACTCTAAGAGGGTATATATAAAACAAGTGTCAATTTTATAGCTTTATTGGCATAATAAAATCGTTTAGTCTTACAACGAAGGAAACAGGAGAATCTGTCAACTGGATGACATACATCTGCCACTTACTCACGGGCCACCCTCCATTTTTATACCCAACGACGGTTTCATTTTGTTACAATTATCTTCCATTATTCGAATGAAAAAGGAACGTTTTAGCCTATCCCGCACAATAGCGCCAAGGATGTGGCTCATCTTCACTTACGTTTTTTTCAAATCGATTCAAAAGACTCGATCAAGTTTTATTGTGTTTTGACAGAGTCGGGTTTCGAACTCACAAACGAGTTTGTCTGTTTTGCGAATCTTCTTCTTAGATGTTATTCTGAATAGGGGTTTGTGTCATCGGCCAATGACAAATACTTTATCTGCGGAGAATCTCTAATCTCATTATTACGTGTTAATATCAATTTGTCAAGTATCAAGTGTCATTATATTATGCTTTTTTATCCTTTTTTGAATTATGTCGAACGACATTTTTTTAAAGATATCGAGTCTATTCTATTAAAAGTATAGATATATTGTATTTCCCGTTGCGATGGGATTGCAAAAAAATTTGGTGTCAGCAATTTAGATCAATTTAAAATGGATCGAAGTTATTACATTACAGGGGATTATGATTCAGATTTAAAGAGCGAGCAAGTTGTTTTTTTGTTTTTATGTTTTCTTTTTTGAGATTTGTTATTGTATGTAACATTATTGACCATTAAAAGTGAATTTTTATGAATTTGTTGTTATAAAAAAAGTTTGTTCTGTACGAAATAAATGCCTTATTTAAACTGGTATAAAATATAAAATTAATTTGCATATTGTATTTTTAGAAATAGCATGTAACCTTAATTTATCATCAAAATCTGCTAAAGAAATCAGAGAAATTTTGAAATGTTAAAAATTACAGTTGAAGTTTTGTTGAATATTTAAAGTGATACATTTTTATATATTAATTCAATAAATACATAATATGGTTGTTTGTTAGTTTTGTTAGTTTTGTTTGTTACAAATTATTCAAAAACTTATTTCTGAGATGATTATTTGTACATTAAAGAATACTTCAATTTAATATTTTATAAAAGTAATATTCAAATTTCAATAAAATATTTAAGTCTTTTAACAAATATATAATATGAAATTTTTCCTAAACGATAAATTGGAGAAAAATTGTATTTTTCACCATTTTAAAATCGGGTTATTGAGAAAAAAAAATTATAGGAAAAGTGAGCAAAGGAAAATCTCGTAAAAAGCTTTATTTCAAAGAAACAGCTTTAAGCATTTTAATTAAATTTATTTTGTGACATTTTTACAAAATAATGATTGTTATTTTAGAAAAATGTTACATAAAAAAATTAGATTTTAAATAAATTGAAAAAAGTAAAAATTGAAGTTGTTTGTGTAAAATAATGTTGTTTTGCATAATAATATATAATAAAATAAATATATTATAAAGAGTATAATTTATTTTGTGATCAAGAAACTTTGAAAATCTCTGACAAACAATCTGAAAATCTATTTATATACATAAACTCAGAAAATCATTAAACGTGAGATGAAAAATGTTGTTTCAATTTTTGCATATATTCGCCAAAAACCTCTGAAAATCGAAACTTTCCAGATTTCTTTACAAATAAGATTTCAACATTCATAGTTAAAGTTTTTCAAGCCATATTTTTTAAATGATTTTGTCTCTAAGAGATACAATTGCTTACTCGAAACATTTTATTTAAATAAAAAAAAGTCACATGAAAATATGGAAAAAACACATAATTGTTCGATTAATTTCAATTAGTCTTTTCAAACAAGATTTCAAACAAGAAAAGCATTATGCAATTAAATGTTTAAAAAAGTATTCATTTAAATAAAAATAAAATAAAAGTGTGTATCCTAAACTAAAATTCATTTTTAAATATTATACATTCTGATTTATCTATAAATAATGTTGAAACTTTGATCGCGCAAATTAAGTTAATGTTTTGTGTTCGTTTGACGTTATTAAATCGCCATAATAGTGACGGGGTTGCATGTGCACATATATTGTGTACACAAAAGTAGCGTTAACATGCGTCCCGTTGTGCCAACTTCGTTGTATTTCCGCTAGTCACATACGTGGGATAGTAGTCGAGGCCTGTTATTTGCAACAAAACGCAACAATTGCAATACGAGCCGAGTCTGTCTGTTGCCCTTTCCCCCCTGCCCCCATCATCGAGCGTATTTTGATGAATGAAACGCCATGTTGTTGCATGAAACATCGGTGGCTGCTATGAAAATTGTGTTTTGTCAAAGCAAACGCCAGATATGAAACCATCATGGCGGATGCTTACAAATAGTTGCAGGGCGGTATTCTTTTTCCTCGCAGGTTTCAACAGAATTTCTTTTGTTCGTATAATACTTCCCTAAAAGGATTTGTCAGAAACGACTGCTGGGTGGGAAGTGGGCCTAACATTCCTGGCATTTAATGTAATTTAGAATTTTTTTATAAGTTATTTATTTGCTTTAAATATAAATCATTTAACTTAATTGGTCTAGCTTTTTATTTTTGGGAAGTCACGCTGGTCAGTTAATCATTTTTTTTATTTACAATAAAGATGATGCTGAAATATGTTTTAACAGCTATAGGTGCTTGTTTTTTTAGTGTCAGCTTATACATTTTCTGACAGATATTTTTGATCTATATTTTTGTACTTGCTTCTGATTTAATAATATAATTTTCACTGAATCATTATGAATTCAAATTCTTTGTAAATCATCAGAAAAACAAACGATTATAAAATGTGTATTATATATAATATCATATTTCTATATAGAAAAATATTTTTAACAGTACGAAGTGTGTGTAAAACAAAAAGTGTATACTGCATATACACAACAAGTTGTTAAATCATTTATGGAAATGCATTGATAAAATAGTATGCAAAATTAAAAAGTTAAATCGCAACTTTCGTTTTATTATACATTTATGAATTGCAAAGTAGCCTATTTGCAATAATACCAGTATTTCAAGGAAAATTTATTATTACCTTTTTATCTACCATATATATACGGATATACTGTAATCCTTTTCAGTATATTTATGATGTTGTGAATTCATTTATGTATTGATAATGATATAATATCTTTCTTCAGCAAACTGCACAATATTATGAAACTTGAAAGTTGATAAAAATTTTCCAACATAGTTTTTACTGCAAGAATTTTGTTATAAAACTATGTGCAGTTATAAAGTATTGGGTTTATACTTTAAAGCCAAGTATAACATTTAACATTACATTTACACAAATTCACAGAAAATCTTAATCCGTGAGATGTACAAGAATTATTTTAAATATTACACATTAAATCTGAACTCCACAATTTCTGTAAGAAACATTTGCAATTAAGACACATTCAAAATAATTCTTCACGCAAATTTAATTTTAATCGGTTTCATATATTTTTGATTCAGAACAAAAAATAGAATTTCTGAAATTAAAAAAGTCGAGGGAACTACATTGAATTTAAAAACTGATCTGCATAATTTAAGTTCAACGTATAATCAAATTTCTGATTCAAAGAATGCAAGATTTTAACGCCAATTAAACAAAGAAAAATAACATCAATATAATGACTTGTGTACTGCAGTAATTCGATTGAAAAGAATCTTGTATAAATCAACATTAATATGTTAAATTGTAAAATAAAATTATACACAATTTCATGTAATTTTGTATTAAAAAATTGTAAACTAAATATTAAAAATGATTGAAATGTTATTTTTGTGAAAATCATCATAAGTTTGAAAAGTTGTACACACCACGTTGTGCCATTAATTTAAAAAAATTAAATAATACACAGTTGCTAATTAGAGTTTCATAAAGAAAATAAAATAATTTCGAAAGCTGAAATGAGAATATTATTTTAGTTATTAATGCGAAAAAGTGTACATTTTTGCTGGAAAACGTACATTAACGTTTGATTAAGAAAACTTGTTAGAAAATGTTTCGAAAAATATTTGATTATAACAGATTTGTTGTAGACCACAATAATTTTCCATGTGTGAAATTGCTGTTGAAATTGTGCTTCTTCAATCACTCTCTCTCGATTTTGAAGATTGCATGACATGGGAAAAAGAGGGATGGGCCGTGCTCCAGGCCGTGCTCCATTGCGGGATGCATCCCCGAGCGAGAGCACCATAGCCCGTTGAAAAGAGACCACAAATCCTCTTGTTCGCGTGTGTAAAACTTACGCTGATTACACTTGGGAACAACTCCTACTTGGGATATGATATCGAGCCTGAGCCACTGATAAGAGTGAGCGTCTTGCGAGCACCGGCGCAGCACCGCCATTTCCACCTACCCCAGGATCAATATTTGGCAGCAAGGTGTTGCCCCGAAAACCCGCCTCTCAGCTGCAACTGGCTGGCAGCCCCAGCCAGGAGGGAATTGGTTTTGCGCGCGTGGCTCGCTGGGCGGCCCCTCAAACTGCGATTGCCTTCACAAGGGGGGGAAACACAGGCTGCTCTCTCGTCTCGTCAACAACCGGGAATCAAATCATGACCAGTCGATCTCACAGCGCAGATCGGTCCAAACAAAACTCGAACGTGTTTCTCCAGGCAGGATCGCCGCTTACATTAGATTAAGTGATAAATAACAAAAAAGTGTTGTGATCCCCAAGTAAAATGTCCCAGTGAAATTTGCCTCGAACCAAAAGTTGTACCGAACAAAGTTATGTGCAGCAACGAGAGTCCGCCGCCTTCGAAGGAGCCCCTGATGGGTCTGGGGGTGGCCAACCCCATGGCCGGTCTTTTGCCCAGCCTGGACCAGTACCGGCTGCACTTTTATCACTACGCCATGGCGGAGCGGCTGCGCCAGCTGCAGATGCACCCGCAGCACCAGGTTATGGGCCACGCGCCGTCCGGCGGGCCCCACCTGGGCATGACCTCGGGCTTCCCTGCCCCCCTGCCCCTGTACCCCGCCGCCGCGGCAGCCTACCCGGGTCGTCTAGCTCTCTCGATGGCGCTGCTCCATCCGCACCACCAGAGAATCCCCGAGGAGCCAAAGCCCCAGCACAGCTACATCGGGCTAATAGCCATGGCGATTCTCTCTTCGCCGGAGAAAAAGCTGGTCCTCTCGGACATCTATCAGCACATCCTCGAGCACTACCCGTACTTCCGGTCGCGCGGTCCCGGCTGGCGCAATTCAATCCGCCACAATTTGTCGTTGAACGATTGTTTCGTGAAGTCGGGAAGAAGCGCCAACGGCAAGGGCCACTACTGGGCCATTCATCCGGCGAATCTCGAGGATTTTCGCAGGGGCGATTTTCGCAGACGCAAGGCCCAGAGGAAGGTGCGCAGACACATGGGCTTGGCGGTGGACGAGGAACCAGACAGCCCGAGTCCGCCACCGCTGCCGGCCACGCCACCAGCGGCGCTGCCGGCACCACCGATCTGGAGTCCGCACCATAACCACGGTCAGCAGCACCAGCAGACCATCCAGAGCCAGAGTTCGCTGCGGCAGTCCTCGAGCCAGCCCAGGAAGAGGCAGTTCGACGTGGCGTCGCTGCTGGCGCCGGACGACCAGAGGATTGAGGCGGACTACAAACCCAGCAAGAAGGACAGGAGATTCAGCTGCAGCGAGGACGAGGGCCAGGAGGTGGAGCCGGAGCTGGTGGACCAGGATGAGGAAGAAGTGGACGTGGATGTGGTTGCTGAGTCGAATGTCGAGCAGAATTCGCCGTCCACGAGTCCGGAGTCGAAGATTCTGGGCTCGGATCATTGGAATAACCAGGGTCTGCAGACGGCTCAGATGTTGCCTTCGTTGCATTTGCACAATCATCTGCAAGTTAGGAATTATTATATTCATGCGAATGCGAACTCGGGATCGGCAATTTAAGGCTTTTTTCTGCGGTACAGATAGTGCTGGGAAAATTTAGGAAGTATATGCGTTTAGTATAACTGTTATTTTTAATGGATGTGCGGTACTTTTTGTGTTTTCTCAGTGCTGTTTTTCACCAAGAACAAATAGCCTCTAGTCTGCAAACATTAGCAAACGAGATAGGAAATTAGTTTACTGGCTTTCGTTCATTCAATTTTGTAACACTCGTTTTTGATAATGATTTGTATTTTGAGTGTCAGGTATTGTGCAAAATTGTAAGATAATTGTAAATATAGGATTTTAAATGATAATTTTTAGTTATAATAATGATTTTTTTTTTTGGTTTTTTTTTGGTATTTTTTTTCTTTTTTTGGCTTTTAGTTTTTAGTTTTGTATAACAAAACTTGTGTAAAATAATTCTTGTACATTTAAATTAGAGTAATTAATTTATGAAACACGAAGTGTTTATAATAAAGGTAATCAAATGAAATTTTTCAAGCAAATTTTGGAAAACGATGAATGGGGACTATTAGAAAACTGATAACTGTAACTTACTCTGAATATTATTCATCTTTTTTCGTTAAGACAATTCTATTTGTAATAAATATAAATTTTTTAGATTTATCTTACTTTGAAAATTCATCCGTAGCTTTGGCCAAATAAAAGAGTAATTTGCCGTCGGAATTTTCTAACAGTTTCAGATGTAATATAATTTATACTTTTTTAAAGTTTTTAATAAATTTTCAGACTGATTCAATTAATAATTATACTGTTTTGACTTTTAATCAAATATATTGCCAATTTAGTTGGATAATAATAATAATAATACTATTATGATTATAAATAATAGTACATCAAAAGAATATTATAAGCTCATTAAAAAATTGTTATATTTAATAAATTTGGATTACTTGCTTTGCATTTTTGTGACAAATAATAATAAATGAATTTTTGTTATATTTAATAAAATATTTACAATTCTTAATATTATGATTTTGAAAAATAAAAATAATATCAATTGAAACAATTTTAATAAAGTAAAAGCTTTTTAAATTGTATGTGAAACAAGCAGAATTTCTGATATTTTTTTAACTAATAATTTTACGTTTTTTATGAACTATTTAAAATATCAAATAATTCACCAGTTAAAATAAATAACATATTATTTCATAACTACAACTTTTTGGTTACATTTAATCAAAAATTATTCAACCTCAAATCTTCATAACATTTTGACATTTTTAAATATACTGTTTTTATATAAATTTCCAATTTCAATGATTTAAGTATCAAACATTTTTTCATTTTTAAAATACATCAAAACAAAAAATGTTTTATTAATCTAAATTCAAAGTATATATAACTTTTTATTTATTGGTTTATTTTTTATTCTATTTCAAGTTGTATTGAACAGCTTGTGAGAGTGTGTAACAAAATATGAAATTATTGCTCAACAATTTAAGTTATAAACTAGAATATTAACATTTATAAAAATAAAACTTTAAAATTCTAAATATAAAATATTCTATAGAAAAAAGATTACATTTGAAATTACACTAAATCTAATGATATACTTGAAAAAATACATTATCTTTGACATTTTAATGTATACAAAATTGCATTTATTATCTATCAAAATGTGAAACAGTTATGATGAATTGAAACTGAAAAATTTTTCGCACATTTTTATAGGGCATTTACCCGACCAAACGTTACGTTTCAAACTAAAATTTAATTTTATTTCCGTAAAAATTTACAGATTATAAATTAAAAATCTTTAAGAACAGTTAAGTTAGAAAATAATTTGACGATTAAAGTACATTAATTTGTCGGTTTATTCAAAATTTATATAGACAATTTTAAGTTGAACCAAGTGTAAATAAAAATCATCATCAATTTGGATATTAAAATTTACTTGTTTGCTTGTTTATGTGCGTCACAAAAAAATTTTCATCAACTTATCGCTGGCGATGAGTCAAACTGCATATTTTTTGTTGATTTGTACTTCCAATTTATTTTAATTTTAAACTTTTATTTAGTGTAACTTTATACATTTAATTATCTGTAATAATCGTTCTTATTCAACAGCATGACAAATTATGATATCCAAAGTGATTACGATGAATTAATTGAATGTAAATTGTAAATACTAATGTATATGAGGAATTCTTTGTGAGTGTTTCATTTGAAAATTAAAAATGCTTGAAATAATTTTGTATTTACAATGCTATTTGATAAACATTTTTTAACACAATTTTTTCTATTATACAATATATATTTATTTAATAAAATGACCAATTTGACGAAATATAACGTAATACACTGAACAGCAATTTCGTACTGTAACCAAATATATAATATATTTGCAAAAATATACTTGACTCAAGAATATTTTCACTTCATACAAGTGAACTTCACTTAAAATAAATCAAATATATTATATACTTCAATACGATTGATCATATTTTGCACTTCATTCAGGTAGATTGCACTTGATTGGTGGTGACTGATTTTCAGTGTACAAATTTACTAGAGAATACGAAATGAAAGTAAACAGTTTGTCTAAGTTATTTATTAACAATATCCATGCTCTTGCAATTTAATTGTAATAAAAAATTTTTATTGACAATTTTGATTAGAGAAAAAATTTATCTGCGCGCTGAAATATATAGTAGGTCACTTGAAAAGTTGATTAATTATAATTATAATGGTTAATTATATAAAATAAATATATATTGTATAATAGAAAATTAAGCTCGACTAATCGTACAGCGCACGGCGCTCGGCGCGCCGTACCTTGAATAAATTCTCATATCTTTTTAACCATTCAAGATACTACTTAAAAAATTTAAGTTTCATATTTCGAAAGTTCAGAGAAAAATCTTTCAAAACAGTACCTGTCATGTTTTTTACAACAGGTAGTTATTGAGAAAATCGCTTTTAAGAGTTGCGGCTACCGTGAAATCTCGCGCGAGCGCGCAACTTCAAAAAAATCATATTTCAGTAATTTCGCATAAAAAAATTAAAAAAAAAATACGTGTCTTCTTATTTTCGATGTAGTTTCTGCAAAAAATTATTTCAAGCATTTTGGAAATCAAACACTCACAAAGAATGCCCCATATGTATATTTAATTTGTGATTTGTCGAATTTAAATAGGTACGTCTCATATAATGAAGCCGAAATCATATTTGTACAATTGTTATATGTGAAACTAATATATTTCAATAACTGATGTATCAATTAAAAAAATTGTTTTTTTCCCCGTCAGTAAAAAAATTGAAATTTGACGTAACCTGTGAAAATCGAAATTCACGAATGTAATATCTTTGGAAGATACAAAATTTAATTATATTTTAAGAGGCTGATTGATACTCGACTGTCAAAAGTGTGATATAATATGATTTGATGAATATTATGATCAATGGTGACAACTGTATCAGATTAAAATATGTATAAATGCTTTCTTCCCTGTATGTAAAATGTACCTATTGTTTAGTTAGCGTATAAGTTATTACTGAAGGAAGTCCCACTGTTGACGGAAATTTCTGTCAAAAGTCGACGATGCAATGAAAATGAAATAAAAATTTGTTCTCAAGAATTTACTTTTGTTATTTAATCCTTATATACTGACTTAGAAAATACAACTTCTTTTTGACTAAAATTTGTTTTCTAACATTTAATTCTTTTTACTAAGACTTTTTAAAATTGCAAATTTATATGATTAATGGACAAATGTTACTTAAACAAATGAAGTTTAGGAAACATTTGAGTACATTATCGCAGCTTCTGTATATTTGCCCAGACAATGAACATGCGTTGACGCGTACTTTAATATTTCACGTTACATAAATATTGAATTAAATGTAGTGGATGGCCTACAATTTCTAACATTTTCTATACACCAGTCATATTATTGAATATAAATATGACTGATAGATTGAACTTTGAAGATGAATACCTGTTATGACATATTATTTCAATTATTTCTTATTAAAAGAATAGGTAAAAGCATTTATAAATCATGATTATCATTTTTCGAATTTTAAAAAATAAAAAAAAAGTTTAATTCAATCAAATGTGAGTTTGATAATTCAATTATTTTTATTTTATTTACATTGAAAAAATCAACTGGGCTTGGAAATAATTTTTTTTGTTTTTAAAAGTCATTGTACAAATATTTTTCAGTTAATGGTATTTTTGAAACTTTTTTTTTTTTACGGGTACAATAGAAAATTTTCTTTTGTATTAACATATGTTTACTGGAATTAGGGTCTTTTGTCTGAAAACCACAAAGTTGTTTGCTCATTAAGATTAAGATTTAAAATATCAGACAAACAAAATCAGATTAAAGAAACAAAATAAAAGATAAAAAACTGACCTGTCACCAAAAAGAATTGCTCTGAGTAACAAGCTGTAAGTTATTTATTTATCACCTTGACATGTGCTTTTATTTGCTCTTAAGTTGTGAACACTTTTTACGTTGCAAAGTAAAGAAAAAAAAGATTAGTTCTTTTATATTACAATTTTGTTAGTTCTACTGATCCACTTGTTTATCTGCTTTGGGAAAGATGAAAACCTTTTTCCTAAAATACAAAAAGAAAAAACTTTTAAAATCCTGAGAAAAGTACAAAACCAAGAATTATAAATCTTTGAAAAAAAATTATTTAAACATTACAAACTTGTGAGCTTTATTTTCTTTGTTCACATTTCTAAAATGTGAACTTGTTTTTTTCACTCACAAAGATAACAAAGTTGTTACTTGTTATTTTAGGGAAAACATTTTTTCCAGAGAGGTGTTAATGACCAATTTAATGGTCTGTTATGTCTGACATTAGCCTTGTGGTTTGCCAGAATAAACATATAGATGTTTTAATTCCTACAAGATTTTCCAAATTTTATTTACAAGAAATGTGTATTCTCTATGGGTTCAATAAAATTTAGTTTTAATAAATGATTGTGACTTAAATGAATATAAAGGATAATGAAATATCAGTGATGACAGTGTCATCATGTAGATATATATATATATATATATATATAAAGGGAGAATAAACGTGTGTAGTAGTTAAAACTGCGATGCATTTTGAAAGCGGCTCTCTGTATTTATCGTTTGCCGGACAGATACTATTGTCTTGTCGTTCATCAAATGAAACCCTAGTGCTGTTGCTCGTGATGGCCAAAATCCTTGGCAAAGGGAAGCCCGTCGAGCCAGTGAAAGCAATTTGTTAAATATTGCTTCTAACGTCGTAAATGCCGTAAAAGACCGGGCTCACACGCAATTTACCTTAAAGTCGGCAATACCACCGGAATATACCTAAGCGCGAAAAACAAACGACATTTCTCTTGATTTTGCTTGTATCTTTTCTATTTTATATATGATATGAAATATTATGTCCAAAAATTATTGCTTTTAAATTGTTTTCTCTGAGATTATAACAAAAACTTTATCAATTTTTTAAATCTGTGAAAAATGTTGATTTGTAATTCTTGAACAAAACAAAGCTTCATCAAAAATTGTTATAAATTCAATATAGCTTTTGATCAAGTTTTGTAAAAAAAATGGCAACAATTCTTTGTCGAATGTAAAATTGATCAACATTTAATGAAAATTGATATACTTTTTTAAAGCATGTAATTTTGTATCAACATTTCGTATGGAAATTTGTCAATCAAAAATGCATCAACATTTAATGAAAAATTCGTAATGAAATTTGATATTTTTCATTTTTTTAAACAAATTAAGAGAAAATTTTTATCAACATTTGATAGAAAATTGATAAAATGTGATAAAATTCTGATTGAATCGAATTTTTGATTTTCGATCATAGCATAGCAGAATTTGATTCTTTTTCAACTTTTTGAATGAACTTTTTTATTTTATTTCATAAAACAAAATATCGTCAGGTAATGATAATATTTTCTTGACTAAGCAGTAGCAACGAATATTAAATATTTTACTCTTTGTTATATAAATGTTTTCCTAAAAGAATATCGTGTAAGATAAAATAAACATTCTCAAAATTACTCGACTTTTTTTGGAAATCAAAAGTTTTTCCCATTCGTTAAATCATATACGTGTATGTATTTTGTTTAATGTTACCGTTACAAAAATAAAACTTTCTCGTCTGAAATTCATATTTTCTTTTGTTCAATTTTAAGATTTGATTTTAATATTTTAATAAACGTCAAATGAAATTCCTTTGATAATTCAAAAACTGAACATATGAATATATTAAATTATTTAATATAATATGCGAAATAAAGAATTTGAAAACATATTAAAATATGAATAAGTTCAAGTTTTTCTCAGACTACCTGGTTTCGAAATCAGATTTTGGATGACACGATATAGTATATTAGGCTTTAGAATTTTGTCAGGAAGGACCTGTTAGATTCACACCATTTAGACGCCCTTCAAATTAAGTTGCATTTGCATTGTAGATTTTTCTTATAAAGCTAAATCGGAAGTTGATTTTTTTTAGATATGAATCGTATCGTATGTCGGTCTTTCAATGACTGTCGCGCATTTGGATCAGATTAGCCGATGCGTTTGCTTGTTCAAGTGTTGTTTGCGGCGACTCACGCGGCATGGCCAATTGTTATACACGCCCCATAGTACGATAGAATATTCTAGTCGTACGTTTCGAGTTCGCTCTCTCGAAATCGGCTGCTAATCTCGTTATATTCTGCCGCTGTTTCTGTTGTTCTGCAAATGTATTTGCGGCTCGGCCGGGTTTAGAATCGACATTCACAACTACGTGCTTGTTGTCAACTTTTACAACTTATAATTTGCATTTAGATCCGAACCACCACCAAATCCTTATTGTTTAGATCAATTATAATACAAGATTCAATATACATTTTCTTAGAGCACAGTTTTTTTATTTATTATTTGGAAAACTAGCAATTTGTTCTATTTTTAAAGTGAAATATTTATACAAGTTTAGTTTGTTTCAAGTTTCATGAGAATTTTCTTTTAAGGAGTTTTTACTTTCTGTACATTTTCATGTAAAGAGATTTATTTGTTTGAATATTATAATACTGTTTATCTAGAACTACCAAAAGGGGACACATTTTTTCTGATTAAGTTTTTTTATTAAATCAAATAAATTATTATAAACTTACTTTAAACATTGTATTGTCTATTATATGATCTTAATATGTAATCAAAATATAAAATAAATCATTTAATTATCAAGGATTACATTATTCTTAGAAAAGTATGAATTTATACCTTCCTTGAAACACTATAAGATAACGAATTCGTACATTTGTAATTTGGTCTACATATAAAGCAACAATTTAGTTCTTCCAATGTTTTTGATATTAGAACGATGTGTCTACATTCTCAAATTTTATACTGTAGTTGTAACATCAAAAAAAAAGTTACATTGGTGAAAAACACAAAGGAATTAGCAATAAGGACCAAGGTGTCCGCACTGCAAGACCATTGATATTTTTTTACTCAAACAAAATTCTCATTTGGTTTTTACATTATTAGCTCTGTTTATTTGTTGTCATATTTTTATGTGATTTTTAATTATTGATACTACGTTATTAATTATAAATGTTTACTTATTTCAACAAAAATTTTGTCCATCAGGGAAGGAACTCAAAGATGACATTAAACAGTATAATATAAAATATAATGTGATTTCTAAACTTAGACTTGATGAAAAGCACGAAATAAAAATGGTATAAAATAAAATTAAAAGACGTCGAGCCTCATTAGGAAACACTTAGAAATAGTGCAAAATCAATCTAATATATTTATATATTCTTAATTTTGTTAGTTTTGTTAGTTTTGTTAGTTTTGTTAGTGCAAAATCAATCTAATATATTTATATATTCTTAATTTTGTTAACAATTGAAATTAGATACTTTATTTTATAAGTCTGATAAATTCTGATCATTAAATTTCAGTCAAAAACTTAAAAAGACCTATCTTAAATTGTCAATGCATTTTAATTATTGTTAAAACAACGTGGTTCAACTAAATAACTTCCGATGAAATACAAAATATTGATGTATATATATTTGACTTGTACAGTTATTGAAATTTGAAGTAGCGAAGTGTTATGGAACAAGCGCCAATTATAAATAAGAATAATATAATAGATTCCGGTCGAGTGGAGGATAATAAAGTAGTTTGCGACAATTATCATTAAACTCGAAAAGCGATTTCTTCGTGTTTTCTCATTCTCATTTATGTTGCGAAATATAACGCGACCAGCTGCCGAG
>JABFPM010001559.1:0-19750 GCA_022817325.1 Idris sp. 1 HC-2018
ATGATCATTGAGTGAATTTTAATTCATTTCATTGACTAATAAATTGATAAACTCTATTTTCCAAAAACTAATAAATTAATTTCATAATGCGCAGCGCGAACGTTCCACACGAAATATAACGCAATGCGTCGTGAAATAACCATTATGTTTCTCCAACGACAATCACGTTTTAATGAAAAATAATCAGATGCAAATGTTTTTCATAAACCATATTACGTTACACAAATTTCATATTACAGTATAACTTGAATGCAATCTACAGTTAAATACAGTTTAGTTTTGCAAGTAAAAAATATTAGCTTGTATTTTTTGTAAAACGAACGTTGTCATGTAAAAATGTAATTCATTTTAAATATGAATACATGCACAAATTAGATTAAAGTCACGTTTTGCGTTTCATCGTCAAAATTTTGGCTCGACACACAAAATTCGTCAAATAAAAGGCCATTGACTGTTCATTAAGAAAATTGTGTTTGAATAAGGAAAGCAAGTTTACCAGAAGGCAATTAAAATGAATTATTAAATTGGTACTTTTAATCTTCATTTGACCAGATTAATTTAGATGAATTTTCTTTGATATTCACAAAAATCGAATTTTATCATACAACATTATTTCGTTTAGTAATATTATTTAACGTAGAATTAATTAAACTTTATTAAAACAACAAAATAATTTCAACAACGTTAATTATCTTAAATGATTAGATAACATTTTCGAAATGAATTTTCTTTGGAATAAAAAATTGTTCTAAATAAAATTAAAAATGTGTTCATTAGTTTTGTAATTAATAATATACATTTTTTATTATAAATCTTGACAGTTGTGTTTCAAAATAAGTAAAATTTACTGTTTTAAAGTTTTTATTACTTATATTTTTTATAACCGTCTGCCGTCTTTCTTGAAGTTAATACAACATTTTTATAACACACGTGAAAGAAATTTTATTGTCAATCTTGAGAACACGATTGCATTGTCGTAAATTTTGTGCAAAATTGAAACTTTTTTACAGCATTTCCATATTAATGCATTAATCGCATACTTTACGACTAATCAGTTTTTACGATGAATTTCCTTATTGGCTGCATATGAATGTCATCTTCAATAAAAAAATCTTGTTCCATAAAAATGTCAAAAGTTTTCATTTGGAGCCATTTGAATGTTATCGAAATTTCAAGTGATCTAAATTTTATTATTTCATCATCATTAAAAATTTAATTGATCACATTTATAATAAAATATAATAATAGATCATATAAAATATGTTTCTAATCAAACTGTGCTACTTGAGCAGTTATGTCGGGGTTTTTTTTTGACATGTATAAATAGTTTTTGCTTGTAATTTTATAATACACTGAAAATATCTAAACCGTTACTGTGCATTGTGTATGAAAATTACGTCAGTGATTGACGGAAACATTTTCAATTATCCTTGTCGCTGAGATAAAAAAGCAATTACATATACTATTTGCTTAACTCATTGTAAAAATATTCTATCTATTAATATAATTTTCTCAGAATGGATCAATTTAAAGTTTAACTTTGTTTTATAACAAGAAATTATTATTCAATATTAAATTTTATTGTAAAAAAAATAAAAACTCAATATAGTAAAAATATATTGATCTTAAAAAATTCATCAAATAATAAATTAAATGCAGCAAGGATGTCAAAGTTAGAAATAATTTGATTAACCAGATAACAAATTAAATATGATGAATTAAAAATAATCAAATAAATTTTGGATATTAAATTAATTTGATAATAAATTTGATACGTCCAAATAAAAATAAATAAACTGAATAAAATAAGGTCTCTTAAATTATCGTGCGTTAAACTAGATGAACACAGGCAAATTTTGTGAATATCAATCTATAAAATACTATAAAACAGCCTGAAAAAAACAGATGTTACATGAATTTATGCTTATCCAAAGAATTATGTTCTTATTTTATAGAAGAACTTTTATTTTCTTACAAGTAGTGCTCTTGAATAATTGTCACTTATTATACAAACCAATTTATTGCATTTTTAAGCTTTTTTATCAAACAAAAGCTATCCGCATTTGGCATTATTATCTTTTATATTTCGATGATTCGAATTTCCTTTATTTCAACGATTCACATTCCACTATATATTACAATTTTAATTGAAATCAGTCAGACTGTGTAATGGGTCTGAAAATGTTTTACGCGCGTACCAGTGAATGAGGTGAAGCTCCGTAAAACCTGGAAAGAATCCAGAACGGCACTTGCCATGAATATGTGTAGAACGTTCTATTATAGTATGACTGGCAAAGAGTTAAGTATACGGAAAGGAGAAGGGAGAAAAGCACAGGTCGAATGTTCACTTAATTGGCCGCCAATTTATGATAAAGTCGTTGAATGTAATGTTACTAGATGTAACACTCTTATAACAAGGCGTCATAATTATTATCTTGAAATTCTCAACAACAGTTTTTGTTATTTAAATTGCTATTGTTCGTCTTTCATGAGTGCTTTTCAAAAAATCTTCCATCAAAATGGAGTTGAAAATTGCTCAAAACGTGAAAACGAGAAGTATATATATCAATTTGGTCGAAATTTAAACTAGAAGTTGAAATTTTTGATTACATTAAAAGAAAGTCATAATCGGAAAACAAGAAAATAATATTACAAAAACATTAAGAAATCTTGTTTGTCCACATGTTAAACATCCATTTGCTTGTTTAGATTAATCAAATACACTTTAATGCATTGCCATTTTTTTGTTATAGTCAATTTTGTTAACGAAAAATGTTTGCACAGTCGAAAGAAAATAAGCTGTCCGGAAATTATGTCTATCGAAAAGCATATTTACATTCTTACAAGGTTTTTTTTTCGGTTTTCAAGGTTGAAATTTTGATTTTTCCTGGTTTTTTATCATTCATTTAATAAATTATTTTAAAATTGTTGTGGATTTTAACTGTTGAATGTATTTTACAGTAGATCAAAATGATCGTTAGAAAAATGTAAAATATTTTGTATAGCAAACAATCAAAATTGCTAACAAAATGTTGAACTTTTTTATTATTAATGGAAGTTTTGCTAATCAATGATGGAGATTTGCATTACAAAAAAAAACTATTTATTTGGGCCATCTCTAAATAGTTATTGTATCTATATTTTAAATTTTATGCAAAAATTCTTATAAATAATATTTAAGAAATTAAATCACTAGATAAATTTTTAAAAATCAATTAAACTCTCTCAAATCAATTTTTAATTTATAAATTTATAGAAAACTAAGAATAATAAAACTGGTAAAAGATGTTTGCTAAATGTTTTAATAATTCTACTAAAATAAAAATAAGTAACCTAATTAAATAGTTAAACAAAATCCTAAAGTAAATATTGTTGGGCTTATTTCTTTTTGATCTTACAAAATATATCACTTTAGTTAATCGTTTTTTCACTAATATCAAGTTTTTACTTTAAATTTTGTTGAACAATTGTTCGCACTTTGAAATGCGTTAGGAATAATGGTACCAAAAATATCCAGAGATTTTTAATTTGAAAATCGACAGTTGTCATTTATATAGGTTCTTTTACCCCCATGAAATTCTGATTTAAAAACTTGTAAACCCTACTCAGATAGAAATGTCGATGTGCTACCAATGTTAACAAAGAAAACCGAGTTTAGACTTGTCGGCTTCGAATTTTGGAGAAATTTCTCAACTATTACTTACATTGGTCCGTAATTTTATAATATCAATGTACCGTAAAATGTAATAAAATTTAATGACATTTTACGAACTCTCTTTTAACAGTGTTTCTTAGTGCACAAAAATATTGATTGATTATTGACGATTGCAATTAAGTGGCACAGTATCGAAGAACAAATTAGCTGCGTTACACAGATATGTTTTGAGACTCTTCAACCAGGAAGCAAGTAATTTCACCATCTAACCGTCCACCCACAAAGAATTGCACTTCATGAAGTTAAATACGGGGAATTCGTCGTCATCTGAGAGCTTAATCTGACCTTAAATTTTGATTGTGTCACCTTGCTGCTTATTAGTCGAAATGTTTAAGATTACGTAACAATTCATCCAATGTTTCATTCATTTTTTGTGAAAATTATCTCACAATATTTCGTTACTTTTGCTTAAATAATAAATATTTATGAAATACAATCATAAATCATAAAATAAATATTATAATTACATTATCATTGCTTCATTATCCAAATTAAGTTTTAATTAGACTTTTAAAAAATGTTCATATGTTAAATTATAATTATAATCGTAAAATTGGCATATATTATTATTTGTTAATTTTTTCATTTAAAGAAATTAATCATGAAGTTAATTAGACTTAAAATGCAAAAATTAATTAAAAATTATATTAATTACACAATATTACCAAAAACTTTTGTCAAAATTAAAAGTGACAATTTAAGCTAACATTTCCGGTTCACCAAGGCAATTTCATTATAATTTTTTACGCAAATTTATCTTTTTTAAACTTAGCGTTTTGCAACTGTCTTGAAGAATCATAACTGTCATTAATTTCATGAATGCTAAAATCCCAGACATTGCGAGTACCAGTGACGTAATACAATTACTTGTGTCATCGCGTAACCATAATTTCCACTTTCGTCGCACGCGTTCTATGCTTTCGACAAAACGAAAATTATACGTTAATTAATTATACCCGACAATTGAATAAGATGAAAATTTTATTTCCACAAGCTTTTTGTTTTTCGTTTATTTTAACTATTGTTATAAATGCAATTTTGTTAATCAATATGAAAATTTAATTTCCAAAGTAAATTATTTTGCCTGAATTTCTCGATCGACATTTCATCCTACAATAATGAGAACCGAATATTTTAATAAAATTGTGGATGCCATTAATTTAATATGAAAAACAAACAAAATTTAAATCAATTATTTTTTTAATGTGAAAATCAACTTGCTTTCTAATTGTTTCAATTTACATGAAAAAAAAGTAATATTCAAAAATTAATTGAACAAAAACGTTTTTTCAATAAAACTCAATATTAAAGGTGAAGTATTGCATGCAAAAATGCGCCTGACACATTTTCGTCTTCGCTCATTGGAGAAAAGATCGTTTTTTCCCTCATAATTTCGATGTCAAGGCTTAGAAACGGCATTTCTCACTGACGTAACGCGGAGTGATTTTCTCGCGTGAAGGCCAAGGGAATCGTAAAACAATCTCAGCTTGGAATGGCGTTAATAAATTGTAATCAAAAAGACGTAATGCAACCGCAAACAAGTGCGACAGTTGAGCGGAAAAGGCGTTACAATTTTGCGTATCCTTGATTAAAAGCAAAAGAAAGACAAAAAAAAAACAAAAACAAAAAAACTTGTAACGCAACGAAGAAATTACAAAGAAAGAAGTTAATTTAAGACTCAACTAAGCTGCCATTTAGCGCAACACGTTCATGCTCAATTGTACGTTACAATTTTGGAGCAAAGAGTATCCTACATCTTTCAGTCTCTTTTCGTGAAAGCCACCGCCTAAAAGCTTTTGCCATTTCGTTCTGTAGATGCATTTGGATAAAAGCCGTGCAAACGCTTTTAACATATTTTTCTCACGTTCGTTTTGCTTTTTATAATTATTAATATTCGTCTTAGCAGTCAGGTCTTTGAACTAGTTTAACATTTCACGTTTATAATTTAGAATCATTTTACTACTATGAACAAAAAAAAATCTGTTTTCTATTCTAGAGAGGAACAATATTTTGTTTCCAGTAAATTATTTTTCTTTTAATAGCAAAAATATTATCAGTAAAATGTGTCGTATTGCTATGAATTAATTAATCAACGTTTCTTGTATTAACTTATCTTATAAATTAAATTTGACTGCAGTTCATTAATGGCAATTGCTATGAATGTGACCCTTTGTTTGCAAATCGGTTTCTAAAACCAAATTACTCATGTTAAACAAATTTTAGTGTTATATTTGACAATTACAAACGCATGCTTGCGTAAACGAACCGCGACAACAGCATTGCAATTGTTTATTAATGCGACGATTTTTGGTTTGCTGAAAGTAATCCTTTCTGTGGGGAATGATTGAATCAAAGCAGCTGCACTACAAATGAATCTACATTAAGCATTTATTATGAATATTATGCTTGTGCATTTCACATTTGTCTGATAATTATGATGCGTTATATACACTAATTAATTAAATGTGTAATTATGTGCAATTTAAAATGCAGATTTAATTAGACAAAATGAAATTCAATTTTTCTAAGCCAGTTATTTGATTCGTACATTTGTTCTTGATAAAAAGAAAAAACTAATAAATGTCAGAGCACGATGAAATAAGACTTTCTAAGTTTTTAATACCTTTATTCATATCTCAAGCAAAAGTTCTTTAAACATTTCGTATGTATGAATTGCTAATAAAACTTAATGGTGTCTAAGTCATTTTCAGATTGAAGTTAAAAGTTGCAGAAATTCGTACCAATTTGGAATTAATTGTTTTATTCTTTTTGAGCTCATCAAAATACATTGTTTTATAAACGAAAATATTTCACATTCAAAAGTTCAATAAGTTTTCAGTCCTTTCACATGTAAAAATATTGTTTTTTTTCTGTCTCTTTAATCTTATTTTAAATAATTGAATAAGCACAAAAGTGAAGTTTCATTGAAATTAATTAACTTTGCTTGAATGATGATATTTTCGTTGAATGTATAAACATCATTTAAAACAACTCCCAAATTTCAAGTCAGACAAAGTGGATCACCTTGGTCCTTGCAAAGAAAAGTGAAAGTATGTTGCTGGGTCAAACGTGATGCCGACGAAACTTGCGAATAATAATTTTGTTTTATTCTGCAAGCAAAATTATTTCTCCGAAGAATAAATCCAGTGAGATAATCAAAATTTTCCTAAACCAGAAATTCTTGTGTACGAAAATTATTTTAAATTTGTTCTTCTTAATTCACTTTCCTTTCTCAGATATTTTCAAAAGTTAGCAACACTTTCTCGCAATAACTGTCACTTTTTCGAAAATAATATTCCATAATTGTTTGCAATGTCAAAAAATGACGTAAACGTGTAAGTATGTGTGTATTACGCACGAGTGTTTCATAATGAATTTCGATTGAGACGAGATCGTTGGCACAAGGTCATAGATTCCGAATTCGAGCGTTCCAGCTGTGGGACCTTGAAAACCTGGGAAGTCTCGTAAACGCGCAAAACAGCCTCTCGGTGCCTTGCAAAACCAGTTTTCACAACGCCGTTCTTAGAATCCCACGATGCTTTCAGCGCGCAACAATTTTTGTCAAAGTGGTCCAAAAGTGAGCAGCATTTTTTCCACTGTTTAAGAACCTTTTTTCCGGCTAATAACAAATGCGAGACACGTATATTTCGTTTTTTTTCTTCTTCATTTTGAAGACGTCACGTGTTGCGCCTTCTGCTGTGTCGTTTTTATTTTTTGTCTATTTTAAAGTAGCTTGCCATTGTTTTTTTATATGCCAGCAGAACGGTTCGAGAATATTAAATTCAAAGAGAAAATGTTTTCGGTCAAGATGGCAAGCATAGTACGGCAAACAGTGACGCATCACATACAAGTTTGCCGAAGTCAGTGGTTCTCAACCATTTAAGAGAACCTACCGTTTCTCTCGTGAAAAAATGTAAAGAAAGAATGTTTTGAAATAAAAATTGACCGCTGCAATACGGTCATTTTTTAATTCTACATAATTTCTATATTTATTTAGTTGGCCTTGAGTTTTTATTATTATCAGAGTTCACATTCTGGTAATGAAAAATGTAAGAAAACCTGTTTAGTTTAAGTTTTAAAGTTCTCGATTTTGCCTTGGATCAATTCAAAGAATAAATCATATTTACCAAAAAGGTCAGCAATTTTATTATTGAATTCAATTAATAATGATAGATTGTGTTAACCGAGGATCGATAGTAAGCAACGTCGTTCGTCAGAAACGTTGTGCATTTTCTGCCTTGTGATAAGCTGTTATCGCGTTTTGTGAAGGTGTGTTTGATTAATTTGACGTGCTTTATTAAAGTGTATTTACTCTTTTCACCTTATCTGCCACACTTTTCATTCTCTCAATTTGATTTCAAATACGCTACAATTATCATAAGATATAATTTTTTTTCCAAAAAAGCAATAAAAACAACAAAAAGAAATAACTCCATTAAAGTAAAATGATTAATGAGCGCTGACCTTTTTCCATTAACTATGTTTATATTTACTTTATAGTACGTATTTTTGTTTCGTGTTATCAATTCATCTGTTGTTATTATTGTTTTCTCAAAATATTGTATCAATTATTTCGTTGCTTACATGTCCAATTAGATGATAATCAAAACAAAAGATAAATAATTTTATAAGAGCAATATTTGGTGAATAATGTCAACACATTGAAGATAATGATACCTTTTCATACTGTTTTCATAAATACAGTTCTCAACAGAGGAAAAAAAAAATAAAACAACAAAACAAACTAGGTCATAGGTAAACACCAGAATGTACGCAGTCATTAGCTTGGTATGAAACATTCAGTTTTTGTTAGTATGATATATCATCAGTTTCGTCATTCTGATAAGCATTCGAAATGTTTGAAACAACTTCTCGATTTGCAAGCAACTGTTTAACAAATTTTCCATTACCTTTTAAAATAACACATGCAATGCGGAACTGCGTTCGCTTTAACATTCAAACGGTTACAAATTATTTTAACGTTTGTCTAGTCATTAAAACTTGTGATGCAATGCAGTAGCAACATTTTAATTTAAACAAAATAAAGAATATTCTGCTGGCAAAAAAAAAATGCTCGTAGTCCACAAGAAGATATATACATTTCTTTTTGCTCAAGTTATTTTTTACTAAACCAATTTCATCATTTGTTGTTGGGCTCCTCATAAAACTCGCTAAGAAATACCTTCGTTCTACTAACATGAAACATTTCAATGGAATGAAATTTTTAAGCATTTTTCAGTGTTAAAATTGCCTGTAGAAGGTGCATTAATAAGCTAATGGCACAATTTTGCGGCCAGATAGTGATTTTGAATGATCAAGAGAGAATTCAAAACGCGTTTAATAAGCTAATGGATTTTACCTTCTTTTGAAGAATAAAAAAATGTACCCAACTATGGGAGACATTGATTATGGTCCTCGAAAGATGTTAAAGAAGGTCCTGACAAAGTCTGAATGACCGTCACGGATAAGACGTCTCTCACAAAGGCTTCAAATATTCAAAGCAAGTTTTTACACAAAAATGACTGCATTTGGGTCAATCAGAGGAGACACTTTTTAATTCAAATTAAGTTGACGTCTACGTGCCAAGAAAGGGAATATTGTGGAAAGAAGAAAAAAAATTCAAATCAGCGAATAATTATGGTTAATGGATGAAGACCAACATTGGAGTGGCGTTGTGATATTGACATATCTCACATCCACGATATTACAAGCAATATATCTTCGTGCACCTGGTAGACTCGTGTAAATGTGAATGCTTTAAAGTATGACTTACAAAAATGCGTTTTTCTGAAAATGAATTCTTACTCCTTTATTTTGTGTATCTATACAAATGAAAGTGCTTATTACCTGCTTTTGAAATTTAACACTTTGTTACTATAGATTCACATTTGCTATTAGATACTCTAATGTTGAAAACTGCCTGAATCCAAAAGGAAGACTGCCACTGTCTTTGTTTTTGCAAAAGATTGCGTCAAGTTTGTGGGTTAGAAGAATAGGAGAAACTGGTTTCGGACCATGACTATGTAATTAAGTAGGTGGATATTCACCTCTTTCGTATCCTTGAACCCAAACTCCGAAGTCATTAACTCGCCAAAACCTCCTACGCAAGGTTTTGTTTAACTTTCTTCTTTTAGAACAAGAAAAATGTTATTGAAAAATTTGGAATCTGTTGTTTTCCAATCAAATTTAGGTCCGAAAAAGCACTTTAGTTTTTAAATCATCATACATTACATCATCGTTTCAAGGTCAAATGAGTAATTAACCTGCAATTAGATGATTTTTTCTGTTAGAAATCTTGATTAACGTCATTTAAAGAAGATTAAATGAGAAGTACTCGAGACCATGCTTTAGATTGAGACTGAAATTTAGATTGGCTTTTTTCACCGTTAACTTGTGGACGAAAAGTTTTTTTGTCAAAGTTTTCATAATTTAACATCACAGCCCCTGACCCAGAATACATTCTGAATGTATTTGCAGATTTAGTGACGAAGAGTCGTCATGTGACGGCAACTTCGCCGTCAATTGACAATTAGAAGTCACTCTTTAGCCGTCTCTTTTGCTCGCAGTCGGGGTCAATTGAACCCACGCTTCCATTTGATTTACACTACGCTCACGTACTTGTTGAAATTAATTGCGGTACGTATTGATGGTTCCCGAGAAAAACTTTTTGAACAAATTTTTAAATACGAATTTCTGTAACTAAAAAAACTCAAGCAAGAAAGGTACAATTTTGTCAATGTCTCTTGAACAATCAGAACGATAATAAATGGGGATCCATGATCTATTCTGAATTTGAGTTGCAAGAAAATATCACTAGATGGCAGGCATATAAGTCGGTTTTTTCTGCGGGAAAATTTAAAAATCGTGTTTTTCGTTAAGCGATAGAAATTTTTGTGAAAATCTAAAACTTACTTTTGTTGTTGCTCAACTTTAATTTCAAATTATAAATTTTTTTCAACAACTTTTGTTATCAGTTGCTTTTAAACTTTCCGACTGAAAAAAACCGACTTACATGTGCACCGCCTACTAATTTGTTTTTGCAACCCAACTTCCAACTGGATCCTTATTATTTATTAAAATCGTAAAAATTTCAATTGAATTTAAAATGGTGAAAAAATATTGTCTTTCGGCTCGTTTAGTCCATTAAAGTGAACGATTTTTATTTGGTTTTTAACATTTTACGCTGAAAAGTTTTGCGAGTAAAAGCATATATGAAATGCAACACTTTAAGGTATCCAGTTACATTTGAACGAATGCAAAAATGTTATATATTCATGGTCGTTTAATTGCTCGCAGCGTAAAACTAAGCTTTTTTTTGTTCACCATCATCGCCATAGGTTTCTGTGAAATCAAAAAAATTCTTGGTTCTTCATTATTTAACCCGTCAGTTAATTCTCTGAAATTAATGATGTTTTCATTTAACGTCTGAACAGCAACATGAGACTGCCACCTCCGACAAATATAGAACATATTATGTGACATAGGTCGGCGGATATTCATCATATCAGATGCTTATGCTATCATGACACCAGCTCAAATATCTTTGACTAATGTTCCATGCAACGACGAAATATTTTTTTTACAGTTGCTTCATAAAACTTAACTTACTAAAATGAATTCTTGTTTTATTTACAATTTTTATAAAAAATCAAGTAAAATTGTACATATGACTTAATTTACATGGCATATATGGCACATATGTGTTCCATAAATATCTCATTAATATATTTTGTACACCTATGCCACCTAATAGAGTATAAATAGAAACATTCATGGGATATTTATGATACGTAATTGGGGAATTTATAATCCATTTAAATTCTATGGAAGTAAATGGAGTCATTTATAAATTTTTACTTGAATCAATGAAAAATGGCTTACAAAAGTTTGTATTCTGATTTATAATATTGTTTGCCTAGGTCTGCGTTAATACATTTTTTTATCCACAATAAATTGCACCGCAAAGCAACAACATTTCTTGATATTTTGAGTTGATTATTTTTGCAGGCAGCACTTTTGTAGACTGCTCTGTGTGTTTTATGAGTGATTCATGCACGAAAGCGCGCGCACACATGCAAATACAATCGCAAAATGACACATGGCAATACTCCAACAAGTGGCGTGGAGCTTTTAGAGATAGAACAAGCGATACGCCACACCGTAAAGGAAAAGAAGAGAGTAAGCGACGTGTAAAACCACAAACTCACTTGTCTAACTCAGCCGTACAAAATTTCGATACAAAAATCAAGCCATTCCATTAGATTGGCTCTGATTTTATTTCTCACTGTTCCAGTTTAATTCGACAAAAATTGTATTATAATCTATTTTGTAAACAAAATCTCTACTGTTTATTCATATTTAATGTTGATAATAACAATCGTAAATTAATAACGGGACAAACTAATTAATAATTAAATTAAAATTATTTGTGTTTATGGTAATAATTATGAATAATGTTGATGAGTGAATAGTATTTTCATTTCAAATTACAGTTAATTTCAAACTAACGAAATTTTGGAAACAAAAAATGAAATAACATTAATTTGAAATTCTATTTCAGGCAAACAAAGATTTTAAGATTTTGAAAACTGATGAAGATAAAAATAATAATGATAATTGAAAGCCAGACACATTGTGTGATAGACTTATTTTAATTTAAGAACGGGAAGACATTATTTTGGTATGCAAATGTCGGTCATGCGGGTACTTTGGACGTTAATTAAACAGAGTTCGAGCAGATTATTGCGTCGACTTTGGTGCTCCGAAGTCGTTGAATATTAGGTTTACTCAAACACGCTTGTTTTGAGAGCGGCCGTTTATCTTAGCGAGTCACGCCGATATTTGCCAATTCGCAGTTGTATTTACACAGCTCACGTCCAAATACTTTATGATACCATTCGTCACGCGAAGAAACGACTCTTCAACAAAAGCAGTGTCGTCTAATTGCACTGATCATTCAGCTCAAACATTAGTTTGTCCGCATTTCCCCACTAAATGGCTCGTTTTTCTGTCGAAATAAGTCCAACTCGAGCTGATGAATTCACTTTAATTAAAAGATAATCCGCTGTTTGCACATAAATTAACTGAAATTTGTCTGCAGTTATATTGTAAATCCCACTAAAAGATATAATTTAACATAATCACTGAACAAAATATAAAATAAAGTTAAACAAAAGTATTCACAAATAAACCAGGAACTTTCTAAAATGACTGATTTTATTCAGATTGGGTTTCTATTAATAATAATCAGTCTATTTAAAAATATGATATGTTAAAAGCTTTGGAACGTGTGTGTAAATATTAGTATTACGTTCCAAATATTGAACAGATGTCAATGTATAGATGCGTGGTCTAAGCCGAGCAAATAATCTCTTAACGTTTGCTATCGAAGAGAAATCTTTCAGCAAAACTAACGATAAATCGTGATAAATTGCATTTCTTATATGCAAGAATAACGATCCAAAGTCTGGAGCCTTTTCGGTTGCGAGTTTCGCTGTACGTTCACTTTCAGTGCATTATTGTCATGCAGTCAGTCGTTGGCTGCACGAACGAGGGGAATTTCGAAGGTCAAGGTCTAACAGTGTCGTGCCAAGAAATTCACGCATTGTGACTTGTTCTCAACTTGTATTGGATCCCTCATTTTCGAGGAAAGATTAACGATTCTTCAATCATTTTTTAAAATAAATCATTAATTTATATTTTTCATTGCACTCGTAACTTGAAAAAGTGAGATTTTCACTTTTTCTGTGAATGAACTTATTTTTCACTCATGAAAAAGTTGAAATGTTTTTTTTTAAATTGCCTTTTAAAAAAGTTACAATCAACTTTATTTACAAGTTCATATATTCACTTATTGAAAGTGGAAGAATGAAATTTTTCCGAAAAGTGCACTGGGAGAATTAGACTGTTAAAATAACAGTCTTGACTGTTGATAGTACACTCTGCAAAGTAAGTTTATACGATCTTTAGATTGTTAAAGCATTCTTACATGAAAACAAATATTATCCAAAAAAATTCAAGTTAAAAAATAATTAGTTAACTGTAAAATAATATAAAACATTTATTTTGTTTATAATACACTTAACCATTTAAATTATACATATTTCATGATAAAAACTAACAAAAAGAATTCTTACAGGTTATGTGATGATGATTTGTAAATTATACTTAAAAATCAATTTTTTTTAACCAAAATGTGTTTTGTTAACGTTTAAATAGTGATATTTACTTATTTTTTTTACTACATTGATTTACTTACATACATTAACATTGAAATTATTATATATTTGAACTGTACGATACAGTTCATAAATCGTAGAAACTTACAGTCTGCGCTGTAGTAGTAACAGTCAAGACTGCTATTTTGACAATCTAATTCTCCGAGTGTGAATATTCACTCACGAATTTTACTTTTTCAAATTTAAAGAGTGGATAGCAAAAAGTTAATAACTACTTTTACGTGCTTCTTTTTTTACTTTCCAAGAAATTTCAAGTTTTCTTAATTTTAAATCACATTTATGTTAATTTATAATACCTGAGCTCCAATCTTTGAAGATTCTAAATTTTTATCATAATATGATACTAAGAACTGATAAGTAATATAGAATTGTCTTTTGACTCACTTAATATAGGGCCGAATGAAATTTACCCAGCTTGATAATAAATACAAAAAACTGTAAAGAAATTTTAATTAAAAAAGTACACAGCCATAATCAGAAATTACGCCAACTTTGCGGCTGCTTATTCAACTCTTAAGATTGTTTTAATTCTTCTCCAATTTCATTTCATAATAATGCTCTATCAAATCTTTGAAATAAAATGGACTTTTATTCCACTTATTGTCAGTTAGATTAAAAATGTCGTATAAATTAGGCTTTAAACTTAAAATACGAGCGAAATCTTGTTCGAAATGAATTTTTTTTGCGACGCGCCAATTTTCACTAATATTATTTTTGAAGACTTTTTTTTGTCATACGTCTTTTTTGGAGTCATCTTTTGCCGAAGTTGTGTAAAATCTTGGCGTGTTTCCTTTATCGAAAACTTTTAATTGTACATTTCCTTCCTTTTTCTCGAGTGAAACTTTGCGGCGCTTGTTATAAATTGCATCGTTGAAAGTTTGGCCCAATGAAACGACGCTTGGCGCACGCTAAATTAAACGAATAACGCGGCAATTTGCGCTTTGCGATATTATTATTGAATACAAAAGTATCTTCCGCATCAGTTGCCTCTGAACAGGTTTACAATTGTAGTCCTTCATTTTAAATTCAATCGACAAATCATTCAAACGAAAGTATTAAACTTGTGTAAAATAGACATTCATTGTGCGAACTATTTTTAATAATATCACATTTTCATTCAAACATATAAAGTACCGTTTTTTACACATAATATAAGTTGAATGATGACATTATAAATGACAATTATGACGAAATATATTTTGTAACATACACATTAACTTCAATTAACAAAATATTTAAATTAATTGCAAATGAAATTATAAATTTCACCTCACTTTTCTGCATTTCA
Organism: Idris sp. 1 HC-2018; assembly: GCA_022817325.1. Lineage (NCBI taxonomy): Eukaryota > Metazoa > Arthropoda > Insecta > Hymenoptera > Scelionidae > Idris > Idris sp. 1 HC-2018. The sequence goes on from JABFPM010001559.1 coordinate 15,242, forward strand.
GTTTTCATGTTGAACTGATTTTCCGTTTATTTTCAACTTAATATTTTACAAATACATATAATTTATAATTATAATCCTATTATTATTATAAAATGAATAAATTCATCAACACAAAATTTGCAGATAAAATCTGTACACATTTTTTGTATTAATAAAAAAGATCGAAAAATAGTATGATTAACATTTATATAAAGATTGCAAAATGTATTCTAAAATGTATTTTAAATTTATTAAAAGTTTTTTTTATTATAATTTTAGAATGTTATTTGATAATGAACACAACTATTTTTAAATGTCTAGATTATTATTCAAGAAATATAATAAATTGTGACTCAGAAGCAAAAGATCAATTATCATTTACAAGACGAAATATCAGAAAACATTTTAATGTTTAAAATGTTAAACAAATAAAATTAGTATATTTTTTCGGTTCAAAGGACATTCAATAATTTATGCCTATTTTAACTTGAAAAATAATTTTAAATAAAACTAAAATTGTCGTAAAGCAAAATAAATAAAGCCGTAAAGGTACAATTAATGACACTAAAGTGACTGCCATTTTTTGACCGCGTTATTTTGTTTGTGGCGACTCAATTTGTGTGTTTTTGTAATTAATAAATCGTTGATGAAATGTAATCGTCCAAAATGACAAACGAAACGCGCAATATAATAACTGTGTCATAAATCAATACAAAAATGGTAATAATATCAATGTAGACGGTACATTTTATTGCGGGATATTCATTGGGTTTACGTAATTATTCAATCCCAAAGTGGAGCAATTTTTCATGCATTGCTGAGCTTTTTAATGCATTTGTTGGCAAATATTTCCTTTTGTTCCATTCGATTCGCGTAATAAAACTGTAACATGTTATTCGAATGATAAAAGCGTTCGTGTTTGCGGATCGCTAATAGCTTATACTACTATTAATTAAAAAGCAAATAACAAATTTTGATATAACAAGCACATCGTTATAAAATTTATTAATTACAATATTTCAGCTTTATTGGAAATATTGTCAAGTTAATTACAACGTTTTTCTGTTTTTTTAACTGATATTTTCATTTTATTATCTCTTATAATTTAAATCAAACATGTTCTTTACGCAAAATTTACTTTCTTTTTAGTAAAAGTAAATTGAATAGCTTGAACTGTTATTAAAAAATCATCCAGTTGATTCTTTACTGTTGAAATAATGTAAAAACTTATAAACATTAAAGTTCGTCAGATTTATATATGAGACGACGCATTGTCATAGTTGCATTTCCTGTTTGCGAGTTGCAAAATGTACATGTCTCTCGTCACGTATGTTGCAGCCGGTAACGAGGCTGATAAAACGTGTGTGCAGCGCGGAAATTCAGCGCATCGTGTGGCACCTGTTACACATCGTTGCAAAATAACGGTCCCCTGCGACTTGACACTGCAATCGCGTGCACTAATCGGCCCGCTTGTTTACGATCCCAAAATAACTCCTAAATTTATTTACACAAAGACATCAAATTTTGTGAAAAGTAGGCTTATGCGATTCTGACAAACATCAATAAATTTCAAACGTATATAAATATCGGTCAAACCAATATAGTTTTAATATTTGGATTTGACAAAAAATGGAAAAGCTAAAGTCAAAACTATAGCTTTTTCTCGTTATTATATATTATATTTCTACTATTAGAATACGAAAATAATACTTGTATCGAAAAAAATCCATAGACTTTATAATTATGGGTAAATCCGTGATATATGCGAAAAAAAAAAATTTTTTAATAATGTTCGAGAACAAATTTTATTCTTCTTAAATCATAACAAATAAATAATTAAAATATACTGTGAAATTTTTTTAACCCTTTTTTACCCCTGAATTGATGTCCATTGTTATCCCGCGACTGAAAATTGTTCTTTAGTCGCTCAGAGGAGATAAGTAAACACAGCTTGCTAGACGTTTTCAAAGCCGTGACATTAATTTTGTAAACGTGTTCAAGTTTTTTTTATTTATTAAGATATTCTTTTTTATAATTAAATTTATCTAGCTGTTGTAAAATAATAATAAATTAAAAAAAATAGCATTATGAGTAATATTTTGTCAATTTATTTTCAGTTACTATTAAAAGTCAATCAAAATTTTATAATTTTATAACTAAATCGATAAAATGAATATTATAATCAATCAAATAACTTAAACAAATGCTAAAAAATTGATTTCAATCAATGAAAACCATTTACGGATTAAGTTGAGTTATCTTATTGGAGGCCAATTTTGAATCTGAAGATATCTTGTTTGGTCAAGGGCAGCGTAAAAATTAAATTATTACGTTTAAATATAATACATTCATAATATACCTTATAATAAAAAATAAATTAGAACGAAAAACTTCATTTGTAGCGGCAATTCATGTAATGAGGACTGACGTGGAAAATTCAACTTTGAAAAAACCGCACATTTTGTTTACTAATTCAATGTTACGACTAAAAAAGTGGGCTTTTATGAACTTTCCCAAAAAAATACAACATTTGTAATAAAATGTGTACCAATTAAGTTATTAAATGTTATTATTAATAAAAATAACAATGGGGACTGACGTGGAACTCATGAGGCCACAGCGCAATATGAAATTGTTAAATTATATGTAACTACAGAAACAGTTATTATTTTTATTATCATTGAAATAATTTCTTGGAACAATTATGAAATAATGTAACTGCACATTAATAACTATTAAAATATTGTTGTATAACAGTTGCGGTATAAATTATGTTTAGGGGACTGACGTGGAACAAAAAGTGGCAACACAGCAATTTTGTCAAAAAACAAAGTTTCTTTATAAATTCTAACTTATTACATGTACACATATTTTAGTTCGAATGTTCATCTTTCGATATATATAATCGATTTGCTTTAAAATATTGTTTATTTACTACACTTTGTTTTCAAATTCCATTTTTTAAGTGGCGACAGAGACTGATGTAGAAAATTTGATGTTTTTATTAATGCACTATTTAAAACTTGTCGAAAGAAAGTTGTTATTGTGTGTGTGTGTTTTTTTAAATATATGATATAATACAAATAAAAGCAATCGAGACATCAATGTTAAAACTATATTGGTTTGACCCATATGTTCAAATATAATCTCCAACTAGGTGTCTAAAACTTTTGCGGGGCAGTGTATACTTAGCGAAATTTTTACTAGAACTTAGAAAACTTTGTTTAATCAGACATTATAATCCTCTTCAAGTTAACAGTATTTGATCGTTAATCTCTCATGTAAAACATAAAATTATAATTTTTTAAGACACTTATTAACAGTTCGTTATTATGCTTTTCTGTAAAAATATAAATTAAATACATTTATAATGAGTGAATTTGGGTACAAAGTATTACTTAACATTATAATCAGTGTTTTTTCCTATTTTAAAAATTGCCATAAATTTCATCTTTGAAAATTTGCTTTTTACTTATATTCCTCAGGATAAAACTTATTGTCCAGATTTACTTACCCTAATAACCAGCAAACTGTGTGCATAAAGCTTGCACAATTCTAAGTCCGAAATTTGCACAAAATTTTAGCAAAATATCATTTGTTCAAACTTTACATAAAGTTTTTATAAAAGTTGTAGTATTGTTTTCAAATTTTTAAATGTCTAAATTTGAAAAAATTATTTGCAGTTTAAAAAATGATGAAAAGTATAAAATGTTGTTTTATTCTGTAATTTAATTATGATGTTCAGGTTTGTCGGCTCATGCGGACTAAAAAAACGACTCATTTCAATAATTTTAATAATAACATTACTAATAAAAACGCCAGTGACTGCACAGCAATGCACTCAGCGAACGAAAAATCAAAACAATATAATGATTTCATATGTGATGACCAAAGTACTTACCAAATTACAGTATATGGCAAACAAATATAATCAATTAACAAAATGAAATGTCCACCAAAACTTTTGACAGTGCATCGAACAGGCATTTGATGTTATAACACATTTCTTATTCTACAAATTACAAAAATTAATCATGTTAAAAAAGATATTTGTTTACATCTGTCAAATTATATTTGAATTGAAAATAATTACAAGATGTCAACAAAAATCAATAAATCAAATATTTGGAACAGTTTAAAAGTCTTGTTTATTGATCTTGACCACTAATATCTAATTTCAGTTTGAGTGCAATTTGACAGATGCAAACAAATATTTTTTTAACTTTATTAATTCATGGTATTTTTTGTGTCCAATGAAAGTGGTTTAAACAAAGTTAAAGTCTTATGTCTGAAATTGTAGGAAAATAAAACGATATCAACATGAAATTTCGTTAGAAGAATGTCCAAAAATAATGATGCACGTTTGGAAAAAATCATTTGATGGCAGTTGTTTGCTGATTGCATTGCTGTGAGATCTCTGGCGTTTTTTTTAGAAATTATATTATTAAAATTATTGAAATGTGTCGTTTTCTTAGTCCGCATGAGCCGACAAACCTGAACGTTGTAATTAAGTTACAGAATAAACAAATA
>JABFPM010001560.1:0-19748 GCA_022817325.1 Idris sp. 1 HC-2018
ATCATAATTTTATTTTAATTATCAATAATTAACAGAAATATGTGAATTATAATTAAACTTTGACACAACATTTTTTATCAGTTTCAGAAACAATAATGTTAATAAATTTAAAAAAATTATCATAAAAATTATTCTAATTTTGAAAAATTAAGTAATTTTTAACTAAACTATTATTGTAAAGTACTGGAAATTTTTTCTATTCATTTTTTAATTGTAATTAATACCTTTTTCTACATTTTTTTAATTTTTAAAAGAGTACCAAATATAAAATATATTTTATTAAAAAAACATGTATGACCTTTTTCATAATCATAAGAATAAGTGCAATCAAAAGACTAAAAACCAGATGTTTTAATTATGTTTTTTAATGAATAAGTATTATTTAATAATCATAGTTAAATTTAATAAATTATGCATTCACTTTTTATCAAAATCTTCTTTAATAACCCTTAAATTATGTTAATTTTTTTAAATTTATGAACAAATATTACAAACTTATCTCATTATCATATTTTAAACCTTAGATTCTACACTAAATTAAAGTACAACTCACCAATAAAAAAAGTATCAATTTTATTAATCCGAACATCTCTAATTAGATAATCCGTCTCAATAATGCATGGTACACTTTTTGCAAAAAGTTAATTTTAATTTTACTTAACGCGCTCAAACTGAAGACTGAACTTACAAGGATTGAAAGAGACTTTTATATAAGGAGGGGAATCCTGATGGTTTAGGGCTATCAACTATCAACTCTTCTTCTAAGCATAATCAAAGTTTGTTAGTGTATGTTTGCATATTACAAACATCATTAAACTTATACGATTCATATAGTTATTACTTCTGTAATTCAGCAATACATATTCTCTGGTTTCTTTATGGTTCTGTTCGAACTTCGTCAGAACATAATATCAAGTATTTGATCCTTGTCAAACAAACATTTTAAATGTTTTTCTCGACAATTAGTGAATAAATTATATACAAATTTTCACATTTAATAAAACATGTTTCAAAATGTATCTAATGAGTTTTAATAATACCAGTTTCCAAAGATCTGCAAACTTTGACATACATCTAATTAAATAAAATGCAATTAATAAAATTAACAGAAATGATGTATAAAATTGTTCTTAATTTGAAAGACTATGAATTTTAAACGAAAAATTAATAGAACAATTTGAGCTCTTTTTTTAAGATTCTCCAATTCAAAAGGAAACCAAAAAAATTATTATTCTAGAATCCTTCATTACCGACTTTCAAGCAATAAATTTTAAACCATTATAAACTAAGGATCAGTTCACTCTAAGAACGATCTTGTAAAGTATAACAGAATCCGCTAAAGACAAAAGGATTTTCCATTGAATATATTGCCAAGACGAATTCCTTTAAACATCAGTGGAAAATCATTTAACTACTCAAAATCAGTTTTCTTCTAAAGATTAGAGGATTTTCCACTAATGTTACAATGCAATCCTCTAGTCTTTAGAAATAAGGTCTTCTAAAGTTTAAATGATAATCATTTATTAGAATTTTGGAAACAACATGTTATTAGAAATGGATTTAAAATTTATTTCGAGTTATTACTTTGAACTTTTGATTTATGTATTAATAATAGAATAAACTAAATATAGATTTCTAAATAATATTGTATTTTACTTATTGTATTCTAAAATATAGTATTTTAAATTTGAATTATATTTTACATTAAATAAGTATGTTAAAATTTTATTATTAATAAAAATTTTAGTTTTGTAAAATAATATTTATAGGCTAGTTTTTAGTCAGAAACAAACCATAAACTAATCAAAGGGTTATTTGTAGCTTTTACAATAGAAATAAATTAAAAAAAAAATAAAATGTTGATACTGAAATATTAAATTAATTCATGAATCTTAATTACTTTGAAGGATAAAGACTGTACATTTATTTTGGCTGATAGTTATTTTTTATAGAATAACATTGAAATAAATTTTAAATATTTAATTAGTTTTTGATAATAATACACAGATTAAAAAATTATGTTATATTAATTTTATATATATATATCATGACATTATAGGACTTTAGGCTAAATAATTTATAACAAAAAATACATTAAAAATATATATAAGTATTTTTAATCCTTTTGTATTTATAATTTGTTTTAAATAAAGTATATAAATTTTTCAATTATTAAAGACTGTTAAAGAAATTAATAGTAATTATCACAGTATCAAAACGTTAAAAAAAAGAATATTGTTTAAAACATCAGTGAATAATATAGAAACTGTAGCTTTAATTATGCACTTTAGCTACCCCAATAAAAGTTTTTTTTTTCAAAATAAGAATTGTCAACTACAAAATGTCTCAATGTTATCTTGCGACGTAAATTTCACTACTGATTCATTTCTATTTTTCCTTTTCATGTACAGAATAATCATTTTTAATACTTACTTATCTGTCAATCTGAAAAATTGGTCCTTTTGAGGGCCCTAAATATTTTACAACAAGAATATTGTATTGTATTGTATTAGCCCTTTTGAGGACTACCAAACCTGAATTTCCGTTACAGCGAAAAATTATAAATATTTTTTTATGGAAAACACCTTTAGGAGGCTATTTTTTGAATTCAAAGAATTCTAAAGAGCTGAAACAGATTTTTTTTTTCAAAATATTAATTTTCAGCTACAAAATTTCTCAAGGGTATTTCACAAGGTGTGAACTTAAAAAAATCATGATTTTTAGCAAATTAAAAATAAAATATTTCCAAAACTATATGAGAGCAACATTTTTTAATTGAGAATTCTTATTCTAGAGGAAAAAATAAGCCAAAAAAAACAAAATAAAAAAATTGTAGAGTAGCTAAAATACATATTTACTTTTTAGCTATTTAGCTTTTTAAAATTATTACCTTTAAATGATTATTAAGTCAAACAAAAGAACGTTTGAACAATAAAAATATATATAAAGAACTGAGTTTTATTTACTTTTAATATAAATAATCAAACCAAGCACAAGTGACGTAATCTCAAAATATGGCACTGTCAACATTCCGCTAACCATTAGAGGATTTCCGCTAAAGAATAGATGAATATCATTTAATGTTTAAAATTTGTCTTCTAGACTTTAGTAGAATTTCATTTATTCTTAAGAAGAAAACTCTTTTCTTTAGAGGAATCATTTCTAGAGGAACGTCTTCTAATAATTAGCGGATTTTTTCTAAGAGTGGTAAATTAAAAAAAATATATAAAGAAAATAATTCCTAACAAATAAAAAATTTTATAATCATTGCTAAACAAATCAACTCTATTAAATGCAGAAAATTTATTGAGTTGGTGTTATGTCAATGTCATTCTTCTGGTCCATTTGAATGATCAAACTTGTTAAAATTCCTCATAAATACAAATGTCTTTTTATCTTTGAATGAATAATTTATTACAGATTTTTTAAGAACAAAAAAGTATATGTTTGCACTTTCACATCTAATTTTCTTCAAAGTTCACAAATAAAAAAAATCCCTTTCCTAAAATACTTTAGTTTTGACTTTCAAAAGTTTTGTCTTATACTCGTTGGATGGACAATTAAGATTCAGAAGCGAAAGTAACATAAATGAGGTTGACGCATTAGTGTCAGTCTTGCCTTCTAAATGACAACATTATCCTCAGCAGTAGAAAAATTTGTTAAAAGTGACAATTATTTTAAGAATTGTCTTAAATTCACTGAAAATTAAATCAATATATAAAAGGTGAGTGCAAATAATTGATAAAATGCTGATTATCGTCTCACATAACTTATCGCTAATTATAATACAGTGTCGCTTTAGATTTTATTTCAAATAAAGTATTTTTTACAGAACTACGTACTTTTAATTGGTTTTTCAGGTATAATGACTGCACAATTGCTTCCATTTTGGACAAAAAATTGGCATTATCTTATTATCACATTAGTTACTATTATTATTATCAATAAGATTATCAAACGAATATCAAAGATAAAGAAAATAACTACTTCTTTAGATTTTCAAGAAGATCTGCCTGATACTTTTGAAGGTAACAATTCTACATCAAGTTTTTAATAAAATTAATAAGTTAATTCAATAAATTTAATAAAGTTAAATATAATGCTATCTGATTGAATACAATTTATTTTACCATAAACACTAGTTATTTTGTAATAAATGATTGGCAAACAAATACAAAAGAATTTTTTTTGCATTTTTGTACTTTTTTCGATTTTTAAATTCTAGAAAAACTCATTAAATCATGATTTTCCAATTAGAAATGGATCTCAGCATTACAGGGTTTAAATAATTTTATTTTATTTTTCAGGTGCCTCTTCCTCTGAAGAACCTGCTTTACCAAACGATCTTAAGCATATTCCATATAAATGCATTAAACCTTCAGATGACCAAATGCGCAAACAGTCCACTGATTTTTACAACAAAGTTAATGCAAGACGAACTTTGAGATTTTTTAGTTCTGAACCTGTACCACGGGATGTTCTTTACAATATTATAAAAGCAGCAGGTATGCTAATGCGACAACAGTATTTGAAATTTATTAAAAACTATTTCAAGTAAATTTATTTCAGTTAATATTTATATGCATTGAAAAAGGAAATAATATTTTAGAAATTCTAAATAATTAGTAAAATTTTCATTTTAATAATTGAAATCAAATTAGAAGAAATTAATTCTGATGTTTGAATTAAATATTGCAGTATTGTATGAGCTTTGTAAGAATTAATGTCATAATCAATTATTATTTCAAAAGTTAAAATAAAACGATATGTTAATTATTAAATTGTAATTGCAGGCACCGCGCCAAGTGGTGCGCACACTGAGCCTTGGACATTTGTTTTGGTATCTTCTGCTAAAACCAAGTCACAAGTGCGAGAAATAATAGAAAAAGAAGAGGAATTGAATTACAAAAAGAGGATGGGCCCAAAATGGACAACTGATTTGAAACCACTAAAAACTGATTGGGTTAAGGAATACTTGACAGAAGCGCCATACTTAATTTTTTTGTTTAGACAAACTTATGGTATTTTACCAAATGGAAAGAAAAAAATCCATTATTACTGTGAAATGAGTGTGTCGATTGCTGCTGGAATTCTTATTACTGCGATCCAGGTACACGTCAATTATACTGTAATTTTATAAATAATTTAAAAATTTTCCATTTACAGTATCCAAAAAAATAGTTTTTTAAAAACATTACAGAAAAATATTGCAGAATATAGATTTATTATTTTCCAATTAAATAACAATTTTTCTAATTATAATTTTATATATTTTATTAGAATTTAATATTTCAGTTTGCAGAATTAGTAACATTGACTTCCACACCATTAAATTGTGGTCCTGCTTTACGAACACTACTCAATCGTCCTCCGAATGAAAAATTGGTACTTTTACTTCCTGTTGGACATCCGGCCCCTGATGCAACCGTTCCAGATTTGCAAAGAAAACCCTTGAATGAAATTCTTGTTGATATTAAGTAATAGTTGTATTTTGAATAATTATATTATACAACACATACTCAAATTGGTAATAAGGATTCTTATTACTTTAATTTAATTTTCTTCAGGAACAATTATTATTTAAATACTAGTTCATAAAAATTAATATTAAAGTATGTTCATCCAAAAATTAAAAATGATATAAGTTATGGAGAATGTCATTTACAAAATATTTGTAAGATTATTTTAAATATCATTTATTTAAGCATCATTAATAACAAATAAATATAAAATGGCAAATATAAAAGAACTTACCAATTTTACCATAAAAAGTTTTAATTATTTTATAAAAAAAATATTATTGATATTAGCTTATAAGACAATTCATCTTAAGATTTTAAAAAACAGTCAATTATCATAATTTTATATTTACGTATAGTCTTTATATTTGTCATATTCATAATATCGGTTAAAACTAATATTACATTGTTTAACAAAATTAACTTTCCTCAAATAATAATTCAAGGATAGCTTGCATAAACGAACCTGGTTTATGCATTTTACTCGTCGATACGATTCCTATAATTTATTTTCTACCAATGACGTGCAAGACATGTGAACGCATCAACGTAAGATATTATCAAGTAAGTACTATTTTTGTCAAATACTTATATTAAGCTTAATTCATCTCAAAAGATCATTCAACTTTTAATCTTAATAATAAAATAGTTTTTGAAAAACTATCGATACTATTTCAATTTTAAATTACATAAAAGTATAATTTTTCATCAAAAAATTAACATTTAAAGTGACTACATATAATATGACAGAACCGAATACAAAAAAATTTAATGAACTGAATTAAATGATATTTATAACATATTATTATTTTTAACGTATGTACAAAAAGCGTTTTAATGCAAGTTAATTAGGTGTCAGTGTAAACTGCCTTTTAAAAATTATACATCAGTATCAATGATGAACTACTTTTACACATTTATAAATTATAAAACATAATTTTCATTTCCAAGATGAAATTGTAATAATTAAAATTTGTATTAAATAAAGAATAAATTCACCAAACAAAAGTAGTAAAATGAATTTGGAAAATTATGTTTAAAAGAACAATTTTGCAATTAGCAATAGTTATCTAACATTTTTTTTCCTTGTAAGCATATGACTCGCAAACATTTTTTCTTTCTGTTTAAATTTGATTTTAAATGTTACAAATTATTCATTACAACTCTGTACTAAGACAGATTCTATATACTGGTGTATGAATAAAATCAAATCTTTAATGACAGCATAAACTGTAAAACATTAATTAAAATCTTTCTAGTCACCAATCATAACTTACCAAGTCACGCAATTCACTTGTGAATTTCGCAGTATTTTTTAAACTTTACATAATTCTTTATCATTACTTGTCGAACAGTTCATCTGACTTGTTCTTTGAGCTCCAAGATTTTATAAATCTGCATTTTTGCGTGAGTAAAATTTTATTGATTCATTAATTGTTAGCAATCGTTTTAAACTAAAAAAAAATAGAAATAAACAAATTAAATTTTATGACCGGAACTACATGGTTTTATTTGATCCATCTACTTTCACTGTACAGTATAAGCTTGTAATTAGTAACCACAATTTTTATTTAACCTTCGCAAATATTGGTTAGTTAAGTAATACAGGTTTATGTATTAAATTATTACATCATACGATATGCATTCGCATATTTTTCTGTTGAAGAATGATATTAATTATCAGGTTCTTCTGCACAAGTATATTATTTAGGTTATTATTATAATAATATTCATTCTCGGTTTCCTTTAATTAATGTAAATTACATTTATTATAAAGTGTAATGTAAAAATTAGTCGGTTATTTATATAAAAACGATCGGAAACAAAATTTAAATGTCATTGTTTTTCCAATAAATTGATGGATAAATAAAATTGCAAATTAAATATTTCTATGTAATTAAATGCTATTTGCATGATATTAAAGTTTAGTTTGTATAAAGTTTATCGTAAAATATATTACACCTTGATGAAAATTAATTATATACATTCATTAAAAATGTTCGTTTCATTTTTAATTAGAGTAAAACTGATGATGATTAAAAACATTCCACTTGAAGAGGAGCTGAAGAAATGTCCAGAGTTAAAGGAATCTGATATTGAAATGCTGAGACAGTGGTGCTCGAAACAACCTCATTTGCCAAATATTTCGGACAGCGAATTAGCCATGTTTTTGCATAGCAATTACTATCGGGTTGAGCCAACGAAATACACGATTGACACGTTCTACACCTGCAGAACTCATGTTCCGGAATTCTTTGCCAACCGGGACCCAATTGGGTCAAAAGAAATACGAACACAGATGAAAACTATGTAAAATATAACTTTTTTATAAATTTAAATAATAAGAACTTAATAATAACTTTGAAATCTAGATTAAAAAATCTTAAATTCTAATAAGATTTGACAACTTTCGTTCAGAAATATGTTTTCTTTAACTTTTTAGAAAAGTTAATTTGTTTCTATATAACTGTAAAAGAATTTATGATTCTATTATTTAACCCGTTAAGTCCTGAATGGACGGATTACTATGACTTTTTTCAGCGCTCATAATTTCTACAATAACAAATCCAAAAAACTTTAAAATAGTCAATTCTGACGTAAAATTTAACTAAATTTCATAATATGTTAAAAGAATTTTCAAAAATTTTAACCTAAACAAGTTACAATTAGTTTTTTGAAAAAAGCAGAATTGTTTCAAAAATTTGTTTTTAATTTAATATTTTTCGTATCGAAATCAGATTCAAATATTTCTGGAAGGGGACAATCTTGCGTCAATAGACCCTAAAATATGTGTATTGAAATGTCAAAATTCAAGATGGCGGTATCCAAAATGGCCACTTAAGGGATAAGAGTGACCTTTGATCATTATTTTAATGAATATATTGATTAATTTCACATAAACTATTATTTCCTTTAAAAAAACTACTAAATTAAAAGTAGAAATGCTTTTAGATCTAAGAATGATTGTACAGCTGTATAAATTTATCTTGAAAAGTCGGAAGTTTTTTTATTGCTAATTACTGACCCTATATGGATAATATGCAACCCATACTTACAATTCACACGCAATCTATTTCAAAATTTATTAGCATAAAGAGATCAAACTATGAAATAAAATTTAACAGAGTAACTTACAATTTATTCTTTTAAATTTTCTGAGAATATTTTTATCTAAAAGTTTCTTTGCTTCAAGAAACATTTTAACCAATTTTAATAATCATTTTCAGATTTGCATTGCCACTACAGATGCCCACAAAAGAGGGTTATCAGATTATAATATCAAAATTACTAGATACTGAACCCTCGCAATATATTTATAACGATGCAATGAAATACTTCAGTATGGTTATGGATTTGTGGATGTTTTCGGAAGGTTGCATAAATGGTCATATCATTATAATTGATTTCAAAGGTGTCAGTTTGGCACATGCTGCTCGAGTTAGTCCACTGGGTCTCAAGAAATATCTCTTTTACTTGCAAGATGCGCTTCCAGTGAGATTAAAGGCACTGCATTTTACCAATTCCGTGCCTGCTGTGGATCTTATTTTGAGCATGATGAAACCTTTCATGAAGAAAGATCTTGTAGAAATGGTAATAGTAATTAAAGCTTTGAGTTTCAAAGTGCACACTTCTATTTAAATTACACACAAATAACTTACTTAACAAAATTTATCTCGTTATAATTTTATTATTTTTTTTTTCTAGGGTCAAGTGGAGTAAAAATGATCATGAAAACAAATGTTTAAAAACCATTATGTTGCAAATATTTTGCATTCGTATTGCAAAGTGCGGATCTCTGTCATAATAAACCGTCAATTTGTATTAATATGTTAACGATAATTGTCACTATAAAATGTACCTGATCATTTTTACCTTACTTTACTCTGCTATAACAGTCAAACATGTCAATTATCAAAATTAATTAACTCAAAAGAATTTATTTATACAAATTTCTAAATCAAGTTACTGCAATTGTAGTTACACGTTCATCCAGATGTAAAAAGTTTAGCTAAATTTGTTCCGCAAGAAGCTCTGCCGAATGAAATGGGAGGCGAAGCTGGACCTATAATGGAGCTCCAACAGGCTGAAATTAAAAGACTGGAGGAGAACCGCATGTGGTTCCAACAGGAAGAGACAACAGCTCGGGTCAATGAATCACTTCGACCAGGCAAAGCAAAGTCTGCAACAGATCTTTTTGGTGTTGAAGGAAGTTTCAAAAAATTGGAAATTGATTAACCGCAATCTTTATGAAAGCAACAAATCAATTTGTTTATTTACAAATTATGATTGATTGACAAATTGATTGGACATTACAAGTTAATTGATATTGCATCGAAATATGGTTAATGAAATTGTGATGATTGTAATGGTGCTATTGAACATTGTAGGCGAAAAATGTATGTTGAATGTTAATTGTAGTTTATGATAATTAGTTACATATTGTTACAAAAACTGCATTAAAGAATGTTGTTTATAATACAAAAGTTTATGCAAAAAGCCTATTTATACCTGAACTTAGCTATTTTGAAAGGACATTTTGAATCGTTATGACTAATTTAATTTAAACACTAGTGTAATATTTAGATGTAATGGTAATAGTGATAAAATAATAATTTGTTATCTATATAAATATAAATCTATTAATTAAGTTACCCATTTAATGTAAAACCGATCACTGAAATAGTATATCGATAAAAAAAGAAACACAAAATGTTGGACTTTTTTCTATATAAATTTTTCATTATCATTGCTTAAGTGGCTTTAAAATTACAGTCATGCATATTGAAAACCAGTTTTAAACGACTCTCATATCTCTTGTAATTCGATCATAATTGTAAGAAATAGACTTGCAAATATTTTAAATTACATTCAAACGAAAACTTGTTTAAAATACTGACTATATTTACTATTTCCTTAAAACCAGCTATCTATTGACAGCCATTGAAGATAACAATATTTACACCACATATAAGGGCAACTCTAACATCTTTAACTTCAGATTACATTACAGCTCTAAAAATCTGAATCGATTTCTGTATGCACTTTATAAAGTCATTTTTATCTTTCTGTTAGTTTCCTTATACAAGCCAAGCATAGTAAATTACTTAATACATTTTTTGTTCAAAATTTTTGTTAAAAGGAGCATTAAAAATGTTCATCGATAACATTCTTCTGCACAAAAATTTCTCATGCGAGCCTCTGAAAATAAATTAACATAACATTAAAATGAATTAGCAATCGTGTAAACTATTTAAATCTTCGAGTATGATATTCAAATTTCAGTGTCAATGGTTCAGCAGAAAAAAATCTCAAACAAATTTCCGGTTGAACAGAAAGATACAGGATTTTCGGCGAGTTTAGCAGAACTATTAGTGAGAACGAAAAACGGTGACCTTTGTACGGTGGGCAAGAAAGCGTGTTTCTCGATAACACCACTTGCGACACCTTGTACAGTTTCCTAACGACCGCGATTCATAGGTAACGTCGACAATTTTATATGCGTGGAATACCAGTATGTGGAGGCGTATTCACATTATATTCCTTATAGGTATAAACCACCCCGCCCACTTGCCTAACGCCAGGGATACGCCAACGACTTCTTTTCCATTCGTGGCATCGGGTTTTATCTTGCGCGGCCAAGCTTGACGCGAACCACAATGAATATCGATCGTATTTGCACATTTGCATCAATATAAGCAAATGACACTGGCATCATTCGAGCTCCGTACCGAGACACCTGGCTACCACTTTTTTCACCTTTTTTTCTCTCTCCTTTTTTTAATCTTCTGCAGCCACAGAAAGAAAAAAGTTATTACGCAGAATCACGCGTACACTCATTCACGAGATTCTTCGAATTCAGAGTTACATAAATTTTTTTAACGATAAAATTTATTATAATTTAAAACTTTAGTTAAAATTTAATTTTCTAGTGCAATTTGAAAATTCACCCTTACAAAAACAGAATCTATTAGTCCAATTAATTATTTAAAAAAAAAGACAAGAAAATAATTTTAATTTAATAATCAATTAAATGTTAAATGATAACAATTATGTGTGATTAAAACGTATATGGGAAAAATTACATCTATTAAAGGATTGATTATTGATGTTTATTATTTTAAAATTTTATTTTTTCGAATTCAAAATTAATTCCGGTTTTTATAAGATCAATTAATTGATCATTTTTAAAATGATCAATTCTTATTAATCTCTGCTCAATTTTTTCCAAAAATTACATTTATATGTTAATTCTAACGTTTGATAGTTTGGATAAATTAGAAATTAAATAGCCAATTAACACAACTACACTGGTCGACAATTTTTATTAAGATTTGACAATTAACATTTGGCGAAAAGGCCGGTTGTTGCCATTTCAAAGTGGCCAATTATAAATATCTAATTATGCGGGTAATCAGTTCGGCGCGTTGATTTAAAGCAAATACCAAAGTATAATCTTCAATCTTTTCGCTCATAAAATCTCAACAAAATTGATTACCGCAAACAAAATCAAGGTGTTTCAACATTTACATTTGAAGTCTATTTTAAGACTTTAAAATTGTTGAACTAAATTATTACTGTTATTTTTTTATTCTCGTACAACGTTGCAGGCTATTGTACGCACAATGAGAAACAGTTTATTAGAAATATTTGTTTCGATATGTGCGTTCCCACGTGACAAGGATCGAATCGCCACGCGAAAATGCGTGGGCGATGGACGATCTCTCGCGGCGGAGAAAGGGCAAAATCTCCGGAATGGAACTCTCAAAAGAGACGGCAGTCAGTCGTCATTTGGTAAGCGATTTCATAGAACGCCGTCACGCTCGATTCCACAATTAGTTTCTCATTATTTCATGCACGCTGCTCGATAGGATACTTTTTATGCATGACGCTTAAAAATTATATAGAAAAAGACCGATAAGATCTTCCTCTTTGTCTTGATACTTTATATTTCGCATTATGTGAAGAAAAAGTTGACCTAAAAGAATGCAAATGTGTAAACACTTAGCAAAGTGGCAGTATACAAAAATCAAAAGCTATTCAATATTTTAAAAAATAACGGAAAATTGTCAAAAGGCAATTGAAATATTTAAAAAACGAACAAACAAAATTTGAAAGACAACTGGAACATTATAAAAGTTATAAAAACAATTGAACTAGTTTAAAAAAAACATTTTGAATAATAATTAAAAACTGTTGACAAGAAATTGAAAATTTTTTCCCATACTTTATCTTGCATTTTGTTTTTTATTCAGATATCATTATATTGTACGAAAGTGCTTACAAATTATATATGTCAAATTATCAAAGTGAATTTTCGAAACTCTCACTTTATATAGTAGTAATACATTTTTACATAAAATGTCAGAAAGAAGAAAAGAAGAAAGTTGTTTCTTAAATTTAATCAAAAAAATAAATAAATACTAATTTAAATAACTTAAATATTCTTTTTTAGCTAAATAATCTGTTAACAAATCGCTTGAATAATAGAAACAAAAAATTGCAGACTTTTTTATAGTTCACCTCATTATAACCTTTTTTAAAATTACTGTACTCTAAGAAAAATTCTGCAATTCTTAACAAGTTGTTAATTTTGGTTCACTTTTTTATCCGAGCAATGAATAATTTATTAATATGATAACTGAAATAAAAACCAATCTTTGTATTCGCTTATTTTGATGATACAAAAAAACAATTACCAAGATAAAACTTGGTAGCATTTTTAAATACAAAAATTTTATCAAAATAATTTCCATTCAAATGTTACTATAAAAAGAAACAATTTTAAATATTTAATTTCATTTTTTTACAAAAATTAACACCAAAAGAATATTTAAATATTGTTTTCAATATAAATACAATTCTTTGTTCAATTAATCAACTTTTCCATAATAATTTACAGAACCAGTTTATAGTGTCCAAAAATATCTTCATTTATCGTATCGACCTTTTCTTGACTATATGCTATTTTATTCATTGTAGATATGCTGAAAATAGATTTTAGGATACTATTAATGTTTTAGTAAAATCAAGAAACTCGTTTCACCATATATGGTGAATTTTCAAAGTCCGCTCTAGGATATTTCATAACCGTTATTATAATTTATCTTGGCAATTTAAATACACTAGAAATATCTGTGTTTAGAAATAATCAATTAAAAATTAAACTTTCAGATTAAAAATTAAAAACAAAAATGTTTTTTCAAACTTTATAAATAATCAATGTAAATAAAATTAAAAATGTTTAAACATTTTTCCATGAACTTTTGTAAAACAATAAAATACCTCAAACTAAACAATTTAACAAAAATGAAAAGTATATCAAAAGTATAATAAAATTAAAACCATATAAATTTAAAAATAAAATTAATATTTTAGATGTAAAACACATTTCGTCAATTTTATACAATTGCATATTTGAATCCCTAAAAATCGCATTTACTAAAATTAAAAGTTTTATATATCCTGTCAAAAATAAATTGCCGACTTGATAATGAATGAAAGCACCCGCGTCTCAAGATGTTCCGGCCGTAAATACCCCGGCGGTGCTCGATTACCATACGGCGTCTGAAATTTGCCATGAATGGAGAGGATTTTGCCTCAGCAGAGCGGGTTTGTTGACGACTCGACTCGGGGTTAAATATAATCATATGAGCGACGTTAAGGAGTCGGATGGAGCTGAAACGAAAAAGAAGACCGCGTGAGGAAAGGGGGAAGGGGAGGGGGAAAAAAAGAGTGGCAGGTGGAGGAGGAGTGGGAAGGGCAGGAGAAAACCGAGCCCGCTATTACCGGTGGCAGCGGCGCACAGCCCAATATAGAGCAATCTCGGATTTCCATCCGTCCAAATCGAGAATATACGCCCGCGCCCTCGCGTTGCTGCGGCTCGGCCGCGGCACGCGAGCAACAGTGCCAAAAGTGCCTCAAAACAGTTATGTTCTGTTCTCTTTCTCGGTAAAGCCATCGCCGCTAAGTTTCTTAAGGATTTCCTCTCCTCCGTGGGATACATTTGATGTGTCCCCCCTCCCCCTCCCCACAGAATAGCCGGTTCACAAAGTAGGGGTAACCCTGACAACCCCACGTTGGGCGCTAACCAGCACCGGACACTTGTACCGGGATGATTACCGCTAGAACTCTCAAACTACTAGCCAACAGCTTCAAAAGTAGGGGAAAGGTGATGAACCTTCGATTTTGAATTTGGACCAAAGGTGAAATTCTAGTGAACATTTTTAAGTGAAACAGTTTGGTGCTTGAAATTGAGTTTTGCATTTTGGTGAACAGTTGAGAGTTGCTTTGAAACGTAAAAAATGTAAATGTCTTTTGGTATCAAGAAGTTTTATTTTTTAATGTCAACAAATTTTCTTAATTTGGTACCAGTAATTTGAGCAATTTTGGTATCAAACATTTTAAGAATTTTAGCATCAACAAGTTTAGGAATTTTGGAACCACAAATGTTATAAATTTTGATACCAACAACTTTAGAGATTCTGGTACCAATATTTTGTATAAATTTCGGTACCAAATTTTTGTAACTTTTGGAACTATTAAGTTAAAATAATTAAATTGTAAATTTTGAAAGTGAAATTTATAAAGTTTTTATTTCTAAATGTTGATATAACTATATAAATGTAAAATTTTATATCTGTGGGTTCCGGTAATAACCAGGTAAGAAACATTTTAATAAAACTGAGAAAAAAGCATTTTAAGTTTTTGAATTTAATTTTATCTTTTAAATCTAAAAAATAAGTTTTTTTTAACTATTTTAAGTTTGCATTTACCTCTAGATCTTGATGAAACTTAACGACAAGGTTTTTATTAAATCAATTAAACCATAAAAAATTAAATTTATATTACTATTGCAGGTATACGGCATACCTGGTTATTACCGTAAACTGAAGGTCATACTTGATTATTACCATTTTTTTCTCTTTTTAGTAATATTTTTAACAGTTATTGTGAAATACATAAAAGTACTCAATTCACGCTACATTTTCTCAAAATATCTTAATTTTTCCGAAAATGTTATATACTTGGTTATTTCCGGAAGCCACAGACATTTTTTTTACCAAAAATTTGAAAATGTGTCAACAGTTTATTCAATTTATCGCACTTTTCGTAAATGATGATTGACATTTTTGACACTTTTAAAGCAGTTGATTCGTGACATAACTCGAATCAAAAATAAAATTATATTTAAAAAATTGTATACCATTTTTCTCACCAAGATTCAGGTCAAATTTGTATCATCAGAATATAACAACAAAAATAGTTGCATAATTGTAATGTCATTGATGTTTTCTAGTATGATGAAAGAGTGCACAAGAAAAACAAGTGGAAACTATAAGTGAAAGACGATGATGTTCATGTTCACAACTGATTTGAAAGACGTGATTTTATAATAATTTTTGGACCGATTTAAAGCCGGTCCAAAGTCACACTCAAAGAAAACCGGATTGTGATAAGTGGCTGTGTTCATGTTGCCGGAAAGCACATTTCCCGTTACAGGTGAGCGAATCAACAAATTTTGTTCTTTACAAATTTTGGTTATTCTTATTTTGAATACAAATTTTAATAAATTTAGAAAATTCATTTAAGAACAAAAAAATTAAAAATAGCAGTATAAAAACTTTTTGTCAACAAACAGCCTTGAAAATAAAAATTAAATCTACGTTGAAGATAAATTGTAAAATTTTATTGTCACAAATTTTGTGTACGAACTAATAAAAAAGAGCAGTAACACAACACTTATTTTGATTTACTATATAAAGTCCGAACCGACTGTGTATTTAAAATACTTCCCACGAAAAGCGATATTTCGAGTCATCGCAATGATATTGCCACTTTTGGCTCTCAACTGTTATATTTTCTAATTTTGGACATAACAAATTTTGTTTCTTCATTTTTTATACGATTTTTGTGTTATCGCGCAGCCAGACATCAAACGGCGGCACGCTTAACTTTGTTCAAAACTCGAAACCACAGAGAGCAGACGCGCCAAGGGGCGCGTTAAATTAGACCTTTAATAGCCGTGTTTAGAAGATGCTAAGCTTAAACTGATGTCGAAACAAAATACAAATGCGAGAGAGATTCCCTGCAAGTCCTCGAATTTCCGTGTGATATTTTTAGTTACTCACAACGCACATTTCTCCCAAAATATATACAATTTTCAGCAATTAGGAGCCTTTTTAAAGTGCCTCAATACTCATTCAATTAAATTTTAATATCAACAAAACACTCGAGTATTGTTTATTTGGGAAAGATTAAATTTCCGCCCGAAAAATTAATGGCATTGTTAAAAGTCAAAAATATCTGGCACAATTTGCAAATTTTTAGCATTTTATGATCAAAAATTTGCAGAGATCGTTTAAGGGAAATTCATATCATCTTACGTTTATTATAAATAGCTGCGTGGAATACATATGTCTTTGGCATCTTTTTTTTGACAGTTCGAAGAATTTTGGTAGGATTATGTAAAATCGAGCCATAAAAAACGTATTTGTTTTTTTGTTTGGGTAACATTTTTTCTCAGTTTTTAAAATAAACGTGGCAAAAAATGTCGACATAGTTTCGGGCTATTTTCAGTGGAAATTTGGCTTTAAAAATACACCATTATTTTCTTATTTTTAGCGAACTGTCATTTTTCCCTAGATTTGTTTGCTTAATGCTTTTCATGATTTGTTACTTCTACTTTTGGCTTTACTTTTTCTTTCTTTAAATGTTGAATTATTTTATTCAGATTAGTCAGCGTTGCAGTTAAATGTTTATTTAAAACTTTTATTGTTGTTACAAACGTAGTTTTTGTTGTTAAATTTATATATCAGATTTAAGGCTTTATTTTTGATACTTTAAAAAAAAATCAAATTCTTATAAATTTGTGAGTGAAAACGAGAAATTTGGTCCACTGAAAGAGCATTGAACCAATTTTAGAAATTTGTTTGTAAACAATAAAATTAAATTATAATAAAATTAAGAAGATACATTTGCAAAATGAAATGGATTACAAAACATGGAACAGCTATTGTCATTAGTTCATTTATAAATTTAGACAAAATAACTAAAAACATTTAACTTATAAAAAAAATTCTTACTTTTTTGCTGTTAAACAAATACAAAAATCTTTTAGAGTTTGTTTTGCTAAAATATTATAAATTTTATATATAGCAGTACGTTGAAATATTCGGCAATAATTTTATTTGTATTTTGTAATAGATAATTTTAGGAAATTTTATTTACAATAATGACAGTGTTTACTACTGTGCTTCATTTAATGACCAAGTGGTATATATTATGAATTAGCTTTTGAAAGACAAGTTATAATAAATTGTAGCAACTGAAATCACACAATTTTTTGTTTAAATTATTTCCTAATAATCCTTGAAAATTTTCTAAAATAAAAGAAAAATAATACTTTTAAGATTAATCATATTTTGAATATTATAATAAAACGAAAACATAAAAGTCCAATTCAAAAAATAAACTTAAAAACTGATTTATTATTATTCTCTTTCTTATTAAATATATATTAAATTTTAATTATACCCCATAAATCTGCATAATTTATATAACATTGTTCATTGTTGAAACGATTCATAAATTAAGTTCAGACATGTGAAAAAGCTGGTGAGAATTCACTTAGCATTTCTTCTCGCAATGTGTTTAATAATTTTTCAATAATTTTATTTCACATTGTTTTGAAATTTGATACAAAATAATTATATAATTTATTGATTGAGGATGTATTAATGGAACGCGGCGAATTTGCGCAACATCTGTTTTTTCTCCATTTGTCCATCGGGCAGCTTTGCGTGTTGTGTGGGCAGATATGTACAATCATCCGCAGTAGTTTAGCCTTCTTAAAATAGTACGATTTCGAAATTCGAAAAAGCACATTTGCAGCAAGACAAAACGTGTCTTTTAAAAATGATGTAATAATGACTTGATAAAACACTTGGTAAATTTAGTTGATAAAAAATATATTTCATCTTTTATTAATAAAATTAAGAAAACAAAAATTAAATTTAACTTTGGGTAGTTATAGAATAAATTGTTATAATTTACTTTTAAGGAACCATTTTATATTATAAAACTGATAAAGTGGAGAAATTTCGGATACTAAATTTGCATTCTAATTTATTCCTCTTACTTTATAGGGGGTATTATGCAGACCGAAGATGTCGGTATCTGTTCAAAATCAACCAGCCTCGACTGCTCTCGAACAGAAGATCCAATATTTAACCACCCTGCGCTTATTAAGCAGGATTCACAGTGTTCAGTACCTCTTCTTTATATGACTGTCAAACAAGAACCTCAAGAAATAGAATCCAACACCAGCAAGTCAGTAAAATGTTATCCTTTTAATTAAATTTTTAAATCTTAAGTAATTTGCAAATAAATAAACTAAATTTGTTTAATTTCTTACAGTATACAGGAGGATGCAGACAGTTCCCCAACTACCAGCGAAGATGAACAACTAACTCAAAAGTACCAAAATGTATGTGACACAAATTCCAAGATATCAGAAAAGTCAGCAGCGGATATTAACAAAATTAGACCAAGGTAAATTTGTGTACAAAAATTAATAAAATGTATTTTGTACATAAATTATAAATAAATACATGATTTACATAATTTGATTCAAATTTGCAGCAGAGGTCGTAGGAAAGCTCGATGGAAACTGAAATTCCATCATCAAGCCCTGCCCCCAGAATACCTAGATCATTACGAAGCAGCCCTGGCTCAAGAAACCCTAAACACACCTCTAGTTTCAGTACCTGAAACGACCACAATTTCTCCAATTTCAGTGGCTGAATCAACAACAATTTCTCCAATTTCAACACCAGCTTCTCCTACAATTCTGAATCCCATTGCCGATGTGCAAAGATGGTTGCAGAGAATCGCAATTATGCAGAAAGAACTTTGTGTCACGCAGCCCCAAATAACATTGCCCACATCAAACTTACGAAGATCAGTCATAACCACGACTGCTACCCAGCCAAATTCTTGTTCTCCTACTAATTGTCAAAAGTATCAAACACCATCTCTGTCGCGACCACCGATGAAGTATTCTGATCTTCCTTATATGGGAGAAATCACGTTAGATAATAGTAAGCCTAGAAGAGGAAGAAAACCGAAGAAGGCAGACATTTGTCATCTAATTTATAAAAATTATGGGACTATTTTACCTGGCACTCCGGGACATGAAGACAAATGCTCAATTGATAAAAGGGAAAAAAA